>JADRCD010189880.1:2794-40843 GCA_019843815.1 Montemys delectorum
GGAAATCTTCTTCGATTTCCTTCTTCAGAGACTTGAAGTTCTTGTCAAACAGATCTTTTACTTGCTTAGTTAGAGTTACACCAAGGTATTTTATATTATTTGTAACAATTGTGAAGGGTGCTGTTTCCCTAATTTCTTTCTTAGCCTGTTTATCCTTTGTGTAGAGGAAGGCCATAGATTTGCTTGAGTTAATTTTATATCCAGCTATTTTGCTGAAGTTAATTATCAGGTTTTGGAGTTTTCTGGTAGAATTTTTGGAGTCACTTAACTATACTATCATATCATCTGAAAAAAGTGATAATTTCACTTCTTCCTTTCCAATTTGTATCCCTTTGATCCCTTTTTTTCCCCCTAATTGTTTTACCTAGGACTGCAAGTACAATATTGAATAGGAAGGAAGAGAATGGGCAGCCTTGCCTAGTCCCTGATTTTAGTGGGATTGCTTTAAGTCTCTCTCCATTTAACTTGATGTTGGCTACTGATTTGCTATATATTACATTTACTATGTTTAGTTTTGGGCCTTGAGTTCCTGATCTTTCCAAGACGTTTATTATGAAGGGTAATGGATTTTGTCAAATGCTTTCTCAGCATCTAATGAGATGATCATATGTGTTTTTTTTTTATCTTTGAGTTTGTTTATATAGTGGATTACATTTATGGATTTCCCAATATTGAGCCATCCCTGAATCCCTGGGATGAATCCTACTTGATCATGATGGATGATAGTTTTGATGTGTTCTTGGATTCTGTTTGCAATAATTTTATTGAGTATTTTTTCATCAATATTTATAAGGGAAATTGGGCTGAAGTTTTCTTCTTTGTTAGGTCTTTGTGTGGTTTAGGTATCAGAGTAATTCTAGCTTCATAGAATGAATTGGGTAGAGTACCTTCTGTTTCTATTTTGAGATTAGTTTGAGTAGTATTGGTGTTAGGTTTTCTTTGAAGATCTGAAAAAACTCTGCACTAAACCTATCTGGTCCAGGGCTTTTTTTGGTCAGGAGATGATTAATGATTGTTTCTATTTCTTTAGGGGATATGGGACTGTTTAGATCATTTATCTGATCTTAATTTAACTTTGGTATCTGGTATCTGTCTAGAAAATTACTCATTTCATTCAGGTTTTCCATTTTTGTTGAGTATAGGCTTTTGAAGTAGGATCTCATGATTTTTTGGATTTCCTCAGTTTCTGTTGTTATGTCTCCCTTTTCAGTTCTGATTTTGTTAATTAGGATACTGACTCTGTGCCCTCTAGTTGATCTGGCTAAGGGTTTATCTATTTTGTTGATTTTCTTAAAGAATCAGCTCCTGGTTTCATTGACTCTGTATAGTTATTTTTGTTTCCAATTGGTTGATTTCAGCCCTGACATTGATTATTTCCTGTCCTCTACTCCTCTTAGGCGAATTTGCTTCTTTTTTTTCTAGAGCTTTCATATGTGCTGTTAAATTACTGGTGCATGCTTTCTCCAGTTTCTTTTTGGAGGCACTCAGAGCTATGAGTTTTCCTCTTAGGACTGCTTTCATTGTGTCCCATAAGTTTGGGTATGTTGTGGCTTCATTTTCATTCAAATCTAAAAAGTCTTTAATTTTTTCTTTATTTCTTCCTTGACCAAGTTATCATTGAGTAGAGTGTTGTTAAGCTTCCACGTTTATGTGGGATTTCTATTATGTATGTTGTTATTAACGAGAAGCCTTAGTCCGTGGTGATTTGATAGGATGCTAGGAATTATTTCGATCTGCTTGTATCTGATGAGGCCTGTTTTATGACTGATTATATGGTCAGTTTTGGAGAAGGTACCATGAGGTGCTGAGAAGATGGTATATCCTTTTGATTTAGGCTAAAATGTTCTATAGATATCTTTTAAATCCTTTTGTTTCCTAACTTCTGTTAGTCTCACTGTGTCTTTTTTTAGTTTATGTTTCCATGATTCTGCAGCACGCATGGTGTTGAAGTCTGCCACTATTACTATGTGCAGTACAATGTTTGTTTTTAGCTTTAGTAAAGTTGTTTTTTGGTTTTTTTTTTTTTTTTTTTTTTAATGTAGATGCCCTTGCATTTGTAGCATAGAGTTTCAGAACTGAGAGTTCATCTGGGTAGATCTTAACTTTGATGAGTAGGAATTGTTCCTCCTTATCTTTTTTGATAACTTTAGGTTGAAAGTCGATTTTATTCAATATTAGAATGACTACTCCAGCTTGTTACTTAGGAGCATTTGTTTGGAAAATAGTTTTCCAGCCTTTTATTCTGAGGTAGCATCTGTCTTTGTCACTGAGGTGAGTTTCCTGTATGCACAAAATGTTAAGTCCTGTTTACATAACCAGTCTGTTAGTCTATGTCTTTTTATGGGAGAATTGAGTCCATTGATATTAATAGATATTAAGGAAAAGTAATTGTTGCTTGCCGTTATTTCTGTTGTTAGAGTTGGAATTCTGTTCATGTGGCTATCATCTTTTAGTTTTGTTGGAAGATTACTTTCTTGCTTTTTCTAGGACATAGTTTCCCTCCTTGTGTTGAAGTTTTCCATTTATTATCCTTTGAATGGCTGGATTTGTGGAAAGATATTGTGTAAATTTGATTTTGTCATGGAATACCTGGGTTTCTCCATCTATGGTAATTGAGAGTTTTGCTGGGTATAGTAGCCTGGGCTGGTATTTTTGTTCTCTTAAGGTGTGTATGACATAAGCCCAAGATCTTCTGCCTTTTGTAGTCTCTGGTGAGAAATCTGGTGTAATTCTGATAGGTCTGCCTTTATATTTTACTTGATCTTTTTCCCTCACTGCTTTTAATATTCTTTCTTTGTTTTGTGAATTTGATGTTTTCATTATTGTGTGTCAGGTAGATTTTTTTCTGGTCTAAACTATGTGGAGTTCTGTAGGCTTCTTGTATGTTTATGGGCATTTCTTTTTATTTTTTAGGTTAGGGAATTTTTCTTGTATAATTTTGTTGAATATATTTACTGGCCCTTTAATTTGGAAGTCTTCACTGTCTTCTATACCTATTATCCTTAGGTTTGGTCTTCTCATTGTATACTGGAATTACTGGATGTTTTGGGTTAGACTATTTTTGCATTTTGCATTTTCTTTGACTGTTGTGTCAATGTGTTCTATGGTATATTCTGCACCTAATATTCTTTCTTCTATCTCTTGTATTCTGTTTGTGATGCTTCAATCTATGGTTTCTGACTTCTTTCCTAGGATCTCTATCTCTAGAGTTGTCTCTCTTTGTGATTTCTTAACTGTTTCTACTTCCATTTTTAGGTCCTGGATGGTTTTGTTCAATTCCTTCACCTGTTTGGCTGTGCTTTCCTGTAATTCTTTAAGGGATTTTTGTGTTTCCTCTTTAAGGGCTTGAACCTGTTTTCCTGAATTCTCTTGTATTTCTTTAAGTGAGTTATTTATGTCCTTCTTAAATTCCTCTATCACCATCATGAGATCCAAATCTTTCTTTTCTGGTGTTTTGAGGTATCCAGGACTTGCTGTGGTGGGAGTACTGGATTCTGATGAGGGCAAGTAGTGCTACAGCATTTTCTCTGTCTAATCACATTAGGGCAGTGACAGGCCTGTCATTGGAAAGGAATAGAGAGGTTTAGCTAGGATTGGAGGAGGAAAAAAAAAACAGGAGCAGGAGGAGGAGGAAGGTCAGCATGAGCAGGAAGGTCATGGTCATGGATGAAGACAATGAGGATGATCTAGACCCCATGAGGATATACAACCAAGCAGGTTTTTTCAAAATAGTTTAATTGGGTTAGAATGTTGTCTTTATTATCTGGTTCTAAAATTATTGAATTGACATATTATGAATTGTAATTTTATTATTATACAAATCTGATTGGATATAAAAGCCTTGAGTCATGCTTTACTTACTGGGTAATAGGCGCTATTTAAATGAATGATTGTGCGAGTGTGTAAAGAGTTGCATGTGAGCGAGATGTAGCTTGCTTGGAGGAAATAACAAAAGTCCACTGGAGCTTAGTATTTAAGACAAACAGTACCAGTTCAAAAACATGGCACAACGGGAAAGCATGCTTGTGGGGTGGATTCATATTTTATAATTCCTGCAACAAAGTAGTCTTGGTTTCTGTTGGTAAGACCCTTGTGTTTGCCTTTCACTATTTGTTAATCTCTGGTGTTAGGTGTTCTTGTTGTCTCTGGCTGGAGCTTGTTCCTCCTATGGGTCTCTAAGCCTGTGGCAGAACTCCTGGGAGATCAGCTCTCCCCTAGTAAGACCCATGTGCAGAGGACTGTGGATTGGTCATCCCTCCTGAGTGCATATGGAGGTAGAAATAACCTGGTTCCAGCTGCTTTGTAGCTTCTGTGGCCTGTGCCTCCCTGCTGGTACTTCCTTAGAAAGTTACAGTAGAGAAAATGGGGATCTCACCTGAATTCTGGGGTCAGAGCACTCCCTGGAGACAAGCTCCCCCATCTGCAGGAAAGTACTGTGGATCAGCCATCCCTTCTAGTTGTAGATGGAGGTAGAAAGGACCCTGTCCCAGCTGCTCTGCTACTTCTGCAGCCTGTGTCTCCCAGCTGGTCTCACCTTAGAAAGTCACTGGAGAGAAAATGGTGATCTTGCCTGAGTTCTAGAGTCAGAGCACTCTCTGGAGACCCTCTCTCCCCTGGCAGCAAAGTTGCCCAGAGGGCTGTGGAAGAGGGGCACCTCTTGGTTCTAGATGGAGGTAAGAAGGACTCTGTCCCTGCCTTGCCATTTCTGCTGGCTGTCGACAGAATATTTTAAAAAACAAAAACAAAAAAAAACAAAAACAAAAACAAAAATCTCTGCATCTTTCTGGTTTGATACTATTTGGGAGGAGGTGGTAGATGCTCTCAGTAGGGTTTCTTAATCTCAGATTCTAGGTCACTGCATCTAAGAAGCATTCTTCTCCCCATGTTATCCCCATTCCTTCCTCCTTGTTCCTTCCAGATCTTCAACTTTTTCTCTCCAACCCCCTTTTCGTCTGTGGTCAGGTTTAAGCTCTTCCTTCCCACGATACTTGTTTTGAAGGAAACTCTCCAGAATGGAACATGACACACACACACACACACAGACACACACACACACACACACACAGAGAGCATAACCACCACCACCAATAACAACACCACTCCCTCAGTCTCTGTTTCTCTTTCATCCATTTAGAACAGTTTTGAATATTAAAGCACAATCACTTAAAACAAGACTTTTAATTTCAGCACATGAACAATGTTGGTCCTTTTTTTTTTTTTTTGATATCAGAAACTGTTTATTATTTATTTATTTTTGTTAGATATTTTCTTTATTTACATTTATATCTCCTCTCTTGGTTACTCCTCCAAAAACAAAAACAAAAACAAAAACAAAAACAAAAACAAAAAACAAACCCTGTTTCCTCCCCCCTCCCCCTGCTCACCAACCCACCCTCTCCCACTTCCTGGCCCTGGCATTCCCCTACACTGGGGCATAAACCTTCATAGGACCAAGGGCCTCTCCTCCCATTGATGACCAACTAGGCCATCCTCTGCCATACATATGCTGCTGGAGCCATGAGTCTCACCATGTGTGCTCTTTGGTTGGTAGTTTAGTCCCTGGGAGCTCTGAGAGTACTAGTTAGTTCATATTGTTGTTCATCCTAAAGGACTATAAACCCTTCAGCTCCTTGGGTCCTTTCCCTAACTCCTTCATTGAGGACCCTGTGCTCAGTCCAATGAATGGTTGTGAGTCTCTACTTTTTTATTGGATATTTACTTCATTTACATTTCAAATGTTATCCCCTGTCCTGGTTTCCCCCACCCTAGAAACTCCCTATCCCATCCTCCCTTCCCCTGCTTCTATAAGGGTGTTCCTTCACCCACTCCTGCCTCCCAACCCTTGCATTCCCCTACACTGGGGCATCCAGCCTTCACAGTATTTCCTCCCATGAGTATTTTCTTCCCCCTTCTAAGAATCTACACCTTCATCTTCCTTCTTCTTGAGCTTCATGTCTAAATTCTAATTCTTTTTTTATAAAACAGGCTTCAAGTTTAGCTTAATTTCAAAAACATTTTTTTTCTGATTTAAAAGTTCACATTTAGCAAGCCAATAAAATGCTGTCTTTGGCATTGATACTTAACCTGGATGTGACTAAACCCCCACTTTTTTAATACAAATCAGTAATTCTTGTAATTAAAAATTACAACTATTATTTTAGTGACTCACTTGAGGATTTACCAAATATCTTTAAGCAGGTATCTTTTAGTTGATATGGATTCTAGTCGTTATTTGCAGCACACATTTTGCAGTACACATATTCTGATCATGTAAAATGTCTCCCACTTTTACAAATCAGCAGTAGAGAAAACACCTAAAATAAAATTTAAATTCTGAATGATTATTTTAGATATTTCATTTCTTGTGCATTACATATATCATACATAATTATTGTATTTACATTATTTCTATTCCTCCAACTCTTCCCTTATTTCTCATGTCACCATCTCAAATTCATGAGCCTTATTTTATTTGGACATGCACACACAGGTACGTGCACATGCATATGCACACACACACACACACACACACACACGAGAGCACACACACACACACACACACACACATGATCACACACACACACACACACACACACACACACACACTTAAGTTACTGAGTTCATTCAGCATTACTCACAGACACTTTTGTTCTGAGGTGACCATCTGTGACTAGATAACCTGTCAGGGCTGTCCCTTGAAGAAGAATTGATTTTCCCTCTTCAGCAGCTCTTGATTCCAGTGTCAGAAGTTTCCTCTGCCCATATTTTAAGATTTATTTTTATTTTTTTGTGCATATACTTGTATGCAGATGCCTGAATAACCCAGAAGACAGCATTGCATAGCCTAGAATTCAGATTGTTGCTGTAATCCAGTATATATGGGTGCTGAGAATTGAACACTGATTCTATATACGTTTCTACAAGACTACTCTGTTCTTAATGTCTGTGTTATTAACTTCTGTTCTATCTCTTCAGCCCCTAGTGATTTCTTAAGTTAACCTAAGTGATTCAAGTTGAGGGAACTATCAGAAGAAAAATGTTGAACTGATTTTGTGATGGTTGTGTCTTATAGGAGTCAGAATTTAGTTTTTCTTGGAAGTGAGTACTGGACAGATGCTGGCAAGGGGAAAGACTCTAGTCATGAACTAGTAGGGTCACAGAAATACTTCAGTCTGTAACATAGACAGTTTTATAACCATATACCAAATACAGGATTTTAGGAAGGGTATGAATTATGTTTCATTATATAAAATTTATATATATATATTATTTTATTATATATATATATGATTTATTATATAAAATTGTTATAAGTTGCATGTTGGACTTGTAATAAGCACTGTCTGTCCACACTCTGAGCACTTGGTGCAGTGAGAGGGGCTGATTTCAATTTGTGCACAACAGGAATCAGGATGAGTATCCTAGCAGCAGCATTAAATGTATAGAAACATTCCACATCCTCAAATAGTGATACTTGTGTATACTGCTTTAGGTACTCTGTTTCCTTTTCAATTTAGACATTTAACCTATATAAATATATTCCTTATATAAAAATATATTAATTATTCTATACAATTATATGTTATTATTATAATATATAGAATATTATATGATTATATCACAATCTCCAGGAAAGAATCAGCATTTCCCATCACAAGTACAAAATTATTTATGCAAACCATCTTGACTGTGAACCATGGAAAGGTAGTTCTCAGACAAGGGCAAGATCCAAGAAAATAATATGAAAGTCTTTGCATCAAATAGTGTAAAACATATTTTTTTCTTTTTTTCTTTTATTAGCTATTCTCTTTATTTACATGTCATATTTCCTAGTTTCCCCTCCAAAAAAAAAAAAAAAAAAAAAAAAGAACAAACCCCTGTTCCCTTCCCCCTCTTCCTGCTTGCCACACCACCCTCTCCCACTTATTGGCCCTGGAATTCCTCTACACTGGGGCACAGAACCTTCACAGGGCCAAGGGCCTCTCCTCCCATTGATGACCAACTTGGCTATCCTCTACTATACACATGCTGCTGGAGCAATCAGTCCCACCATGTATAGTCCTTGGTTGGTGGTTTAGTCCCTAGGAGTTCTGAGGGTACTAGTTAGTTCATATTGTTGTTCATCCTAAGCGGTTGCAAACCCTTCAGCACCTTTGGTCCTTTCTCGAGCTCCTTCATTTGGGGACCCTGTACTCAGTTCAATGGATGGCTGTGAGCCTCTTCTTCTGTAGTAGTCGGGTACTATCACAGCATCTCAGGAGACAGCTATATCAGGCTGGATTATCCTTCCTTCAGTCTCTGCTCTATGGTTAGTCTCTGCAACTCCTTCCATGGGTATCTTGTTCCCCCTTTTAAGAAGGAATGAAGTGTATCATCCTGAGTGAGGTAACCCAATCACAAAATAACACACATGGTATGCACTCTCTGAAAAGCGGTTATTATCCCAGAAGTTTAGAATACACGAAGTACAATCCATGAAGCACAAGAAACTCAAGAAGAAGGAAGACCATATTTTTTGTATTAGCATTCAGAGCCAAAAGTACACATTATACCTTTTGATGAATTACAATTGCTGTGACCAGAAAAGCACTTAATATAAACATTTGACCCTCAATTACACTATGTCTTGCCATAGGAATAATTAAGGTGACCATGGGAAAGAACAAAGTGTCTTCATTTTCTTTGCCAAACAGGAAGAATCCATCTTTCAGATTCCAAAGCTGTAATGTGAAGCTTCTGATGAACACTGATCTCTGCTATAGGGAATGCATCCAAAGTTGTGTCAGTCCTTCTGGTTTCACAGAACAATTATGATGATGTCATTTCCTACATTATCATAAAATCAGTGTCAGTTCTGAATGACCCATAAAGATGGCTGACCTCACAGAGATGAGGACAGATGAGTCACCACAAGGACACTTCACTGTGTTCACACGATGAGCATTCTCCATAAAGGAATTCAAAGATCTTAATCTTTTATGCTTTAATTTGTCCTTACATTCATGTTATTTTGAAACAAAAGACATGTGGGAAGAATGAACAAAAAAAATGTCTGTGTGTTGATAGGTATTAGATAGATAGATAGATTTTAAAAAGTCCTGATAATGTCACATACACATACAGTTTTCCTTAATGACCTTGAGAGCACTGAAGGAAGTAAAGCCACCAATACGTCATTTAAACTGTTTTCTGACTGCTCTGAAAAATTTAGAAACAGCTTCATAAAGTACATATTCAGAGGTTCTAAGTATGCTTTTGAGATATTTTAATGTAAAAACTTAATGATGGCTCAGAAGTTAAAATGATCTGTTTTCAAACCTGATGACTTTTATTTGTTCTTCTGGGTCCACATGGTAAGAGAGTGCAAACTCAAACTCCCACATATTGTACTCTGATGACATTTTATATTTTGCTGTCTCTCTGACTCTGTCACTCTGTCTCTCTGTCTGTCTTTCTCTTTCTCTGTGTGTCTCTGTCTCTGTCTCTCTGTCTTGTTTTTCTCTCCTCTCTCTCCCTCTCTCTTTTCTTTCTCAATCCTTCATTATTCTTTGTTTTGAAAGAGAGAGAGAGAGAGAGAGAGAGAGAGAGAGAGAGAGAGAGAGAGAGAGAGAAAGGAGGTAGAGAGAGAGTGGTATTTACTTCATGAACACAAGGTTTTACCAACAGAAGCACATGCTGTGTATCAATTGAAAGAATACAATCTAGTTAGTTCATATTGTTGTTCCTCCTAAGGGGCTATAAACCCCTTCAGTTCCTTGAGTCCTTTCTCTAGCTCCTTCATTGGGGACCCTGTGCTTAGTCCAATGGATGGCTGTGAGTCTCTACTTCTGTATTAGTCAGACACTGGCAGAGCCTCTCAAGAAGCAGCTATATTAGGCTCCTGTCAGCCAGCACTTGTTGGCATCTACAATAGTGTCTGGGTTTGGTGATTGAATATGGGAAGGATTCCCAGGTGCAGTAGTCTAGAGCTCCCAGGGACTAAACAACAAACCAAAGAGTACACATGGTGGGACTCATGACTCCAGCTGCATATGTATCAGAGGATGGCCTAGTGGATCATCAATGGGAGGAGAGGCCCTTGGTCCTGTGAAGGTTCTATGTCCCAGTGTAGGAGAATGCCAGGGACAGTAAACAGGAGAGGGTGGGGTGGTGAGCAGGGGGAGAACAGGGAACATGGATTTTTTTTAGAGGGGAAACCAGGAAAGGGGATATAATTTGAAATGTAAATAAAGAAAAAAAAGAACATGTCTCATAATATATCTAGAAATAAACAAGACAATGTTTGATTGGTTTGATTAGCTATGGGGAAAAAACGAAATAATACATTTAACTTCATCAACAAATACAATAATACAAGTTGATTATAAAGTAAAATGGATTTTATATCTTGAACTTTGTTAAATTAGCATATTAAGATAAAGTATTATATTGAAGAAACACATTTAATTGTCAAGAAAATGGCCTTTTCTTGTTTGTTTAAGCTGGTTCTTCCACTCAATTCAACTTCAAATTATTGTTTCCATCAGTCTTTTCATCAGTGGTGGGCAGTGATGTTTTTACTTACATATATGCTCTATGTTACAGTTTCAGTGTTAACTGGTACAGCCAAGCAGCCAGATACAAACAGTGAATAAAAATAAATGAATGAGGACAAGTAAAATAGTAATAATGATAGTCATGTGAGTTCCAAACCTCTTGGAACTTGCCACAAACAGTGTAATAGGCTTGGTGATGTAATAGTCTGTGTGATGGACCAGCATCATGACCAACAGTAGCATCTATTTTTGAGTTCTGGCTTTGTTCTTAATCAAGCAATTGTGCTATTTGCTATGTTTTCCATGACAAGAGGTTAATGTAGAGAGAAAGAACATGAGAAAGAGGGGAAAGGAAGGAGAAGGGGAGAGACATTGACATTGATAAGACAGAGACAGAGGCTGATTGGCTACAGTGACAAGGGTAAGTAAAGAAAGGAGGAGCCTAGACTGTGGCTCCAGGACAATGCTCTTCAGCCTTGCTCAAGTGTTCTTATTTGCAGCATGGTTTGTAGCTCTGTTAGTAGAATGATTGTATAGCAGGCAGGATTCCAAAGACACCAATCTAATAGGAATTATAAGAAATTTTATAGCCAGGCAGTGGTGGTGCATGCCTTTAATCCCATCGCTTGGGAGGTGAAGGAAGGTGGATTTCTCAGTTCAATGCCAGCCTGGTCTACATAGTGAGTTCTAGGACAGCCAACTCTACACAGAGAAGCCCTGTCTCAAAAAAAATAAAAATAAAAATAAAAAATAAAAAAGAAGAGGAGGAGGAGGAGGAGGAGGAGGAGGAGGAGGAGGAGGAGGAGGAGGAGGAGGAAAGTTTATAAATTCACACTGCTCAGGGGTTGTATGTTGAAGATATTGTATGGGCGAGTTTCTAAAAAATGGAGACTAGTCAGTGATTTCAGTGTGTAGCTTCACTACAGAGACGGTGCTAGCATTGTGAGGGTATGTCTCAAAGGAGGGAGAAATGGAATGCTAGAGAGTTGTAAGAAAGAGAAAAGGTTTTTATTGGGGGTCTGTGCTTGTGTGTCACAAACTTCCTCTTGTGATTTGTGTTCTGGATATGCAGGTTCCTGGAAGCTAGAGGTTGTTACATTCTTATTTCATTTATTTGGAAACATGGTATCATGAAACCTAGGACAACCTCAGGTATGTAGCTAATGATGACTTTCAACACCTGATCCTCCTGTCTCCACTGCCTGAGTTCTGATATTATATACATGATTACCATACTAGCTCGATGTGGCACTTGTGATAGAACACAGGTATTTTTCCATGCTAGGAAAGCAATCAAATCACTATGCTATTGCATCTGACTCAAATATGAACCTTTATCAAGACCAGAATATGTTTTACTGGTTTGTTGCTGAAGCTTTTCCTCTGTATACTTAGTATTCCAATGTAGCCATTCTTTCATTCTCTTAAAAGACTCACATTAATAGGTTCTCTGGGTTTTAAGCCATTTCCTAGGATTCTGAGTGATCCCTTGGCTTCCATAATTACATGAGCTACATGATTCTCTGGGTAAAGTCTTACATGGTTCTTTCTCCATTTGCTCTATTGTTGTGTTTTTCTGTAGAACTCTGACAAATATAACATCCTGGTAAGATACTGACATAATTTCTGATATATCTCAGCCTTTTGGTTGCCAAATGTGCACTAGACAGCTTATTATTAAGATGAGACTGAATTATCAAATGGGTGTTAAGAATTTCCAAAGACACAAAATCAAACAAAATAGGAAGAGCAATGAATATAACCCAACAGTAAATTGTTATCTATAAGTCATATATGAAGTTATGAATTAAGTCCCCAGCACTGGAGTCTATACATCCAAAGCTATTATCAGTACTGTACTGTCCCAGTGACTAAGACTTGAAATAGCTTATTTGGTTGAAATAGCTTCAATTTATTCACTAAAAATATCTGAGTATCAATTGCAGGGAGTCAACTAGCAATTTAAAGTATGGCAAATGGATTAAAGCAGTATGACTAAACTAAAAAAATCTTCAACACTTATCTAAAAAATACAGGTACACTAAACATAAAATCATTGAGCCCAAGTAGAAGAAATATCAGTAGAAAACAACCAAGGGAACATACATATAATAATTAATAACTATTATTAAATATTATATCAAGTAGAATAATATGAATTACAGGAAACATTAGTAAAAATTTAAGAATTTGTTAGCATTTAGCCATGCAAGATGATCACATATCATATTTAAAATCTGAGTATTTATATTTTAACTTTCATTTCTTTAAACATTAGTAAAAGCTTAACTAAAATATAGAGAGTACTGTAGCTAAACTGAAACTGCTGTCACTCCTTTATGTAGCTGGATGACTGGTATTTAGTGCATGATCAACATTGGAGAGTTGATTTAACTGACCAGGTGAGAAATTCTCTACAATGTTCTGTGTCAAATAATATTTAACTCCTACTTTGCTACTACTCTTTCAAGCATGAACAGCCTGCTCTGTTCCCTTAGGAAACTGGAAAATTTGAACTTGGATATCATTTGAATTTCTATCTTGCCTTACCCATGTCTTGTTTCAGGGTAGTTTCTTTCCACAGTAACATCTTTAAACAAGTCTCCCCATAGTTGTATTTTCCTGAAGAAGCACAACTTAATTTAGAAAATTGCTGCAAAGATTTTGGGAACATAATTATCAGTCGAGATTAAACATACTTCATATTATTCTGACAATCAGGGAAACTATCAGGGGAAAAGGGCAACTAGAAAATTAGCTCCTTAGCTCATATATGAAATATTTATTCTGGTGGAAATGTAATCCTAGCACTCCACTTAAGGACAAATGCATATGATTATACATGACTGAGTAGAGGCATGAACATAGGAAGATATAAATAGCTCTAAATACCTTTCAAAAAAGACAAATGGAAGATCCTTCATATTACTATAGAATATTCATATATATATGAGTATACATATATGAATATATACACAAATTATACATAAATGAAAATATATACACACAAAAATATAGTCTTATACATATATATATATATATATATGTACACATATATATATGAATAGATAGACAGGTAGACAGTGTTAACATGGAGTTACCCTGTAATGGGGTGGCAATGCCTTTCTAGACATCAGAGGTTTATGAATAAAAATTTCATCTTTTGGAGTGTTGATCAGTGAGTCCCACAGGCTTTCCTATTAAATTCTCTTGCCAATACTCTGGTTTAGCTTTTAGAATTTGACTATAAGCCCTATTACTAAAGATAGCAATACTTGAGTCATAGAACATGGAGGTTTCTAGCTGGTGCTTACCTGGAACTTTCATGTCTACTGGATAGCTTTCAAGTGTTAATGGTATTATGAATACTATCAGAGGGAAAAATGAACCATTAACTTTACCAGCTCTCAACCGTATAAAGTACAATGACCAGTCTAACAACACATGCCCATTGATGTGTAGTTGCAAAAGAATCATGATAGTAAATGACCACCTGAGACTAAACAGATCATAGACCCTACTGGAAAATTTGCTATTATTACTCTGAAAAACTGGAGACAGCATTAAACTCAGAGATCATACATTAATTCATCTCTCAACCCTCATCAGAGAAGCATCAATTTGGTTTGGTATTTAAAACAGAAGTCCACAACCAATGAAGGTGGAGAAGATAAGAATTTTCAGGCTCTCTGGGCTCTTGTCCTGAGCACACCTTGGGTGCAAGCTCTGCAGCCAGTCCCATAACACCCAGAGGAAGCTCCACTCCCAGGCACCCTGAAACTCTCAGGATCAGAGGTGAGGAGGACCCAACATCTGTTCCAACACCAGGAGTAACTGGGACCTTTGGGACCAGGCACACAGGAACTCTACCAGCAGAGTAGCTCAGGTTCCTTCCAGTCCCTCTGGGCTGATGCCCTGAGCTGACCTTGGGCCCAGGCTCCACACCCAGTCCCACAACACCCAGAGGAAGCTGCTGCACTCCTAGGTGATCTAACAAACCCAGGGTCACAGGATCCCAGAATCATGGGGTCACAGAGACTGTCTGACTCTGAGGGAGTTCTGATACAACCAGGATCACAGGAAGGACTGACTCCAGTCAGAATTAGCAAGGGTAGGTAGCACTAGAGATAATGAGATGGCAGGAGGCAAGTGTAAGAAAATAAACAACACAAACGAAGGTTACTTGGCTTCATCAGAATCCAGTTCTCCCACCATAGCAAGTCATGGACACATGATTACACTGGAAATGCAAGATTCAGATCTAAAATTACTTATCATTATAATGATACAGGACCTTAAGAAAGGCATAAATAGCACCCTCAAAGAAATACAGGAGAACACAGGTAAAGAGCTAGAAGCCCTTAAAGAGGAAAAACAAAAATCCTTTAAAGAACTATAGGAAAACACAATCAAACAGGTGAAGGAAATGAGCAAAACTATCCAGAATCTAAGCAGTAAGGAAAAAAAGACAAGTAATATATAAAAACAAATCTATCAGTATTATCGCAGACTTCTCACCAGAGACTATGAAAGCTAGAAGATCCTGGGCAGATGTCATACAGACCCTACAAGACCACAAATACCAGTTCAGGCTACTATACCCAGCAAAACTCTCAATTACCATAGATGGAGAAAACGAGATATTCATTCCATGACAAAACAAAATTTACACAATATCTTTCCACAAATCGAGTCCTACAAAGGATAATAGATGGAAAACATCAACATAAGGAGCAAAACTACACCCTAAAAGAAGCAAGAAAATAATCTTTCAACAAATCCACACAAATCTAATTCTACCTCTTACAACAAAAGCAACAGGAAATAACAATTACCTTTTCTCAATATCTTAATATGAAAATTAATATTACCAACAAATCCTAAGCGATTGAAATCCAAAAATATGAGGAGTTAGAAATTTGTTGATTGTCATCCAATGGTCTCTCTAATTTGGTAATTGGAGAAATAGGTACAATATTGTACAATCTATATAGACTTTCAGCTTGTTTGTTCGTGACACTGTCTTGCTGTGTACAACATAAGGGTCTTGAAATCTTGCTTCTCCTATCTCAGCCTCTCTATTAGTAGTGTTGTTTATTTCATGCTTTTACAGTATACTATGGTTTTCAGAACAGCTTACATATTTCAAAAGTATTTATGTACCCAAGGTAGACATATACAATTAACTTTGGAGGTTGCTTGTAGGAAAGAGAACAAAGAGTGAGACTGAATGCTTTGCTTGACATTTGTAGCTCTTGTATCAAGTTTGAAGAAGAGGACTTTACAAGTTACTCTTTCTCTGAGATGAATGCTTTTTCAAATTATCACAGCCAATGAACCAGATTCTTACTCACACCTAATGTCTGTGCTACCCTCCAAGCATAACCATTGTTCATTGAAACAATTGATGAATGGCTTTACAGATAGACTATCTTAATACACACACCATTTCTTAAATGAATGTAACCTGTTCTCTGTGGCCTGAGAATAAAGTCACTTACTCAAGTCAAATAGTTTTGACCATAGCAGGAAGTCTGTATCCAAAAATTGTGCCTACAATTTATTCCTTGGCACAGAAGAACTGTCAACTTTCAGCTTAGCTACGATGGAGGTAAAATCCTTCGGTTATTTGAGTGTCATTGAAGTACAATGTCTAAAAATTGTTCTTATTTTGGGCTTGTACCACAGAAAGAGCCAAGATTTTAAACTCTACTAAATACAAAACAAACAAACAACAAGACTTTACATATTTATGTTCATTTAAGAAAATACTAGTAGTGATGTATTATTTTGAAACATACAGTTAATATATTTGAGGTTATTTGAAATTTATAGTGAGAAAAGCGTATATATTTGCAGTATTGCTGTAGACAAGCATCTACATAACACTGTTAAATTGATTGTTTTACATCAAACAACTTTTATAATACTAATTTTTATTGTTATAATATTTTATAAATTTTAAGGAATATGATAAAAAAATATTGTAGGTATTGAAGGGGGGTCTATGGGAAGAGTTGGGGTACAAAAAGGAAACAAGAATGTGATTTAATTTTATTTACTTAAAATATGTTTTTAAATGTTAACAAATTCAGATAAATTGAAATCATGTAACTGTTCTCATTATAATGCAATAAAAGTTAAAAAAAAAAAAAGAATTTTCAGAATGTGTATTCCATAAAAGGGACATCTACATCACTTTCCTTCCTTCCAAGTTTTGGGGATTATGGTGGGATAAGTGGGTAGAAAGACTCTATGAGCCAGATATTATGTATGAATTCAGGTAAACATTACTATCTCTATACAATAGGACAGCTGTATATATGAATTAGCAGTAATTTTGACAGCATGTATGTATCCCACACAAGTGCATGCCAAATTCATAAACATCAAGTCCCACTCCTTGCTGAGGAGTGTTGGTAATCCATAGCTTCTTGGAGAGAGACAATGTTCTTTAAGATTGACTACACTTCAGTAGAGAGCTACATGTAAAAAAATATGTAGGCAAATCAAATTTTAGTTGATGGGGGTTGGGGATAGTACTCACAATGCTGGGTAAGCAATGAATGGAAGGTGGATCTTAAGAAATTTGGGGGAGGACTGAACATTACCAAAACATATTATACAAACTTTTCAAAGAACCTAAAAGGAAAAAGAAATATGTAACAATAAAACTGCCTAGGAGTACATACCAGAGAAAGAATATATCTTGGAACTATATTTGACCTCAACTTCAATAAAAAAGAAGAAATGTTTCTGACATTGTGCAACATTCATATGGACTATTAGATAACATTTTTGGACAAGAAAGTGATAAACAATAAATTATAAATATTGTTCTTAGGTGTTGTGCTAGAGAATAATTTCCTATGATACATCATTTGATTAGAGACAAAAGGGAAAATTGAATACTATATAAAAATAGATGACTTGGCTAACTTTGAGAAAACTGAGAAAGAGAGAAAGAGAAATGAGGGAGATGATGAGGCAGAAGGAAATGGAGAGGAGATGGTGCAGGGGTTGAAGGCAGAGACACACTCTTATCTTTTTCTTTGCCTATTCTTGGAGGATAATCTTCCTAACAGTCACTATAAATGAACAGAAGATTTTCCCTCAAATAAACTAGCAGCCTTCTCAAGCTGACTTAGCAGCCAGTTATTAAATCCTCTTAATATCCAGCTTCTCTGGAATCCTTGCTAAATGGAATGGGCTGAAATAAGAAGCCAGGAAGGAAACAATAAGTCTAGGCTTTTCTACTCATGAAAAAGACATAACTAAATTTCTCCAAAGAATATGAATAAAACTATGAGTTAAGTCAGAATGTGATAGACAGGAGTGAGTATAAACCCATTATCTGTCTAGCCTTTGATTTAAAGTTTAGGATTATTGAGCCTCTACTCCTGTGTAGACCAATGTATGCTAAAGAACACAGGACAACTTCTACCTTCAGGACAAATATCTAATGAGGGTGGCTAACCAGGACATTGTGTGCAGAAAGTGAGCTGGCACACTACAGATGGACATAAGCTTTACAGGACTGGCAGATCCCATGAATGGTGATGTAAACAGAGTGGGATGCCAGGCTTAACAAAAGAGAATGTATAATAGCCACTTGAATTTAAAGATCAGATTAAAAATTTATACATAGTACACATTTCTGCCACTGGGTGACATACTATGTACTTAAATAAATCCCATCATTTATTTGAAATTCAAATTTCACTTAGCCTTCACTTGTTATGTCTGGCATCCATAAGATAAAAATACTTCCCAGAAATATATAAACCCTTGTGTTGAGAGCTGAATGAGAGAGCATGAGTTCATTTTTACACAATGCTATCTGCTGATGTTGACTTGCTATATCACAGTATAAATCTAAGGCCTCCCTACAGCAGTATTTCTAAGCACATTTAACATCATGCCCAAATAGTAGCAGATTATGTGGCAAAGTAAGCAGTGGTTAGATAATAAAAGGCATGGTGTTTTACATGCCATATTGAGTGCAAATTGTCAGGGAGCGCCAACTTTGCTTTCCCTACTTGGTTTTGTAGGTTAGTCTGGCAACAGATTCATCAGAACAAATGCAGGCACACCAGTTAGATTCAATATCACAAGCACAAATGGACTATAGGAAGAGGCCTGAATGTCCAAAACATCTGAAGATTTGTGAGCTTGTGTATCATCTTAATCACAGAGCAGAAGGCTGAATGTAACAAGAGAAGACAGATTATAGAAGATGAATGGAACTTCTCAACACCTTTGATAAGTTGATCTTTCCTGAAAGATGAAACTTCTGACCAAAGTTGCAAGAATTGTACTCTTCATGGAGGATGTGTAATTAGGAAAATAAAGGTATGCCAGAGAAGATGTCTCTTTGTGCTTTTCTTCTCTTTTAAATGCCTTTCACCTCAGATAATCACTAGGGACAACTAACGTACTTTAGGTAGCATGCCATATCATGAAATCTCTTCTAAGCATGGTGTGGGGTAGCATATATTTTGCCATGCTGCCATGGGAATATAAGTCATAATGAGGTATGATTTTTTCATGTAGACAAATTACTGAAACCACAGGAATCACAGTAGGGACAAGGTGTACAAGTAACTGTTAAAATCCTTCTGCAGCTCTGTGGTGAATTTGAAGACAGTGTGTATTAATTATCTTCAGGTATTTGGTAGTGTTACATTTATATTACATTACATTTCAGTGATGTCTATAAGAGAGAATGCAGAAAAGGCCTTCTCCATTTTGACATGAGGACATAGCTAATAAGCATAGCCTCTATGACACAGGACAAATGCTCTCACCAAACATCATATTTGCTAGCAGCTTGATGAATAAGTTGTGCTCCAGGATGTACAGAATCAAGTTAATTTTGCATTTTTTTGTTCTAGCTGTTTTATTTTGCATAAATATGTCTGAGTCTTTTAATTTGTCCTTTTCTTTTTTTATTAATTATTTAATATTTTACACTCCATATTTTATTCCTGCCCCATCCACCCTCCAACTGTTCCACATCCCATACCTCCTCCCCATACCCTTTCTCCATGTAGATGTCCCCAACCCTCACCCATCCTGACCTCTAAACTCCCTGGGGCCTCCAGTCTCTTGAGGGTTAGGTGCATCATCTCTGAATGAACACAGACCCAGGATTCTTATACTATATGTGTGTTGGGGGTCCCATATCAGCTGGTGTATGCTGCCTATTTGGTGGTCCAATGTTTGAGGGATCTCAGGGGAGCAGATTAATTAAGACTGCTGATCCTCTTGCAAGATCACCCTTTTCCACAGTGTCTTTCAGCCTTCCCTGCTTCAACAACAGGGGTCAGCTGCTTTTGTCCTTTGGTTGGGTGCAAATTTCTGCCTCTGACCCTTTCAGCTGCTTGTTTGGTCTTTTAGAGGGCAGTCATGCTAGGTCTCTTTTTGTGAGCCCTCCATAGCCTCAGTAATAGTGTCAGGCCTTGGGACCTCCCATTGAGCTGGATCCCACTTTGGGCCTGTCACTGGGCCTTCTTTTCCTCAGGTTCCCCTCCATTTTCATCCTGTAATTCCTTCAGACAGAAACAATTATGGGTAAGAGTTGTGACTATAGGATGTGCCCCCTCTTACTTCATTTGAAGCCCTGTCTTCTTCCTGCTGCAGGTACTTCCTCTCCTTACTATAGGGCATTTCCTCTAAGGTCCCTCCCTTTAAGTACTGAGGGTCTCTCATCTCCCAAGTCTCTGGTGCATTCTAGAAGGTCCCCTCAACCTCCTATCTCTTAAGGCTGCCTGTTTCCATTCTTTCTGCTGGCCTTCAGGGACTCAGTCCTATTCCCTCATCCAATACCAGATCAAATTCCCCTTTCTCCCCCATTCCCTCCTCAATTCACTTTTCCTCCCAGGTCCCTACCTCCGTCCCCACTGTGGTTGCTTTCTTCTCCTCCTAGGTTTGACTGAAGCATCCTCACTTCAGCTTTTTGACCTTTTTGAGTTCTGTGGACTATATCTTAGGTATTCTGTATTTTTTTTTTTAGCTAATATCCACTTATTAGTGAGTACATACCATGCATGTCCTTTTGGATTGAGGTACCTCACTCAGGATATTTTCTAGTTCCATCCATTTGCCTGCAAAACTCAGGATGGCCTCATTCTTAATAGCTGACTAGTGTCCCATTGTGTAAATGATTCACATATTCTGTATCCACTCTTCTGTCATGGGATATCTGGGTTGTTTCCAACTTCTGGCTATGACACAAAAGGCTGCTACGAACATACTAGAACATGTGCTCCTGTGGCAAGATGGGGCATCTTTTGGGTATATTCCCAAGAATGGCATAGCTGGATCTATTTCCAATTTTATGAGGGGCCTTCAGATTGATTTCCAGAGTAGCTGTACCAGTTTGCAATCCCACCAGCAATGGAGGAGTGTTCCTCTTTATCCACATCCTCTCCAACATAAGTTGTCACCTGATGATTTGATCTTAGCCATTCTGATTGGTGTAAGTTGGAATCTCAGGTTTGTTTTGATTTGCATTTCTCTGATCACTAAGGAATTTGAATATTTCTTTAGGTCCTTCTCAACCATTTGGGATTCCTCAGTTGTGAATTCTCAGTTTAGTTCTATACCCATTTTTTATTGGGTTGTTTGGTGTTTTTGATGATTAACTTCTTGAGTTCTTTATATATTTTGGATATTAGCCCTGTATCGTATGTGGGGTTAGTGAAGATTTTTTCCCAATCTGTAGGTTGCCTATTTGTCTTATTGACTAGGTCCTTTGCCTTACAGAAGCTTTCCAATTTCATGAGGTCCCATTTATCAGTTCTTGATTTTAGAACATGAGCCATTGGAGTTCTGTTTAGGAAATTTTCCCCTGTGCCAATGAGGTCAAGGCTCTTTCCCACTTTCTCTTCTATTAGACTCTGGTTTTATGCTGAGATCCTGGATCCACTTTGCCTTGAGCTTTGTACAAAGTAACAAACATGGGTCTATTTTCATTCTTCTATATACAGACAGCCAGTTAGACAAGCACCACTTATTGAAGATGTTTTCTTTTTCCCATTGTATATTTTTGGCATCTATGTCAAAGATCAAGTGACTTTAAGTGTGTGGTTTTATTTCTGGTTCTTCAATTCTATTCCATTGATCACCGTGTCTGTCTCTGTACCAATACCATGCAGTTTTTATCACTATTGTTCTGTAGTAAAACTTGAAGTCAGGGATGGTGATTCCCTGGCAGTTATTTTATTGTTAAGAATTGTTCTCAGAGTCATGAATTTGTTAATTTGGCCCTAAACTCACAGGTCTAAAAATCTCAGATCTGCTTATAATAACAACAAAAGAAGAACTGGGTCTAAGCCCTGTACTTTTAATTATTTAGTATCAATAGAAGAAATTTATACCAAAGATAACTTTGCTGTTGTATAAAAATAAATTCTTTACCAAATAGGAACTTATGTCTTTAACTTAGAAACAATTATAAGGTCTTCTATTAAATAAGATTATGGCTATACAATTAATTCTGGCTATTTGCTCCCTGTTCCAAATATGACCATATTTATATTTACTAGAAAGACAACTTATTAATAACCCTCTCCAGATCCAAGTTTATTGTTAAGGTAATTTCAAGATTTTAATTTAAAATAGCTGAGAGTAATTAACAGACTATAGTCCAGATTACTTTACATAGATAGCTGGTTTTAAAAAACATCAAAAATCCACAGAATGTGACATTTAATATTATTTATTCATCTGACTAGAGGCCTATCTGTTCCTGACAGCACCCCTTTCCCAGATTCAAAGAAGAAATTGAACATCATTGGATGGTCCAGTTGTGGCGAGACAGCCACTAGGCAGAAATTGCCTCATTCCATCTACAGATAAAATTGTTGTCCAGAAAAGGACAAACTATACAGAATAGTTAACTAATAATCTCTGCCAAGATAGGGTGATCAGCCCTTTAAAATTATGCATTACAAAGGTCTGTCAGATGACCCTGGCCAGAAGGCTAAAAACTGATGTTCTAACATTTTGAAATAAAAGGACTGTCTAGGGGTCCAGCAGTCTCTATCAATTGACAAAATTTTTGGAAGCTGTGTTAGGCTTCCCATATATTCTCTGTTATTCAGTCATTCTTGGATTTCTGATGGAGCTGAGAAACTACATAGTCTCCTAGCCAGCCCAGGCTTTTTACTTTTGAGAAAATGGTTTAAAGATAGCATCCAATCTAAGCCAAGACATAGTCAGGTACAAAGTTTCTTTAGTTAAGATAGAAGATAGTGTTCAATTTTATTGACAAAGATGCTGGACTGGGTGTCTGATATACTGTATACCAGATAATTTACAATATATGTAACAGTGGTGTTCAATTTATATTTTGAGAGAAAGTTGGTTGATTGGTTGGGTTTTTTTATTAATTGAACAAAAAGGGTGAAATGCTGTAACATTTTCTCTGTTCAATCACATTAGGGTAATGACAGGCCTGTGAATGGACAGGAATAGAGAGGTGGAGCTAGAGTTGGAGGAGAAAAATGGGTCAGGCACTGGAGGAGAAGACATCGTCATGTAAGCAGACAATGAGGATGGTCCAGATCCCACAAGGTTATATGACCAAGCAGGTTTATACAAAATAGATTAATTGGGTTAGAATATTGTCTTTATTATCTGGTTCTAAAATTATTGAATTGACATCTTATAAATTATAATTTTATTATTATATAAATCTGATTGGATATTTAAAAAAGAATTTTTTCTCTATTCTGTTCTTTCTTTCTTTCTTTCTTTCTTTCTTTCTTTCTTTCTTTCTTTCTTTCCTTTTTTTGCCTTTCCAGATGAATTTGAGACTTGATCTTTCTAGGTCTTTGAAGAATTGTGTTGGAAATTTTGTGTGTTGAAGAATTTTGATGGGGATTGCACTGAATCTATAGATTGCTTTTGGTAGGATGGCCATATTTTACTGTTAATTCTGCCAAATCATGAGCATGGGAGATCTCTCCATTTTCTGAGATTTTCTTTAATTTCCTTCTTGAGAGACTTGAAATTATTTTCATACAGGTTTTCACTTGTTTGGTTACAGTTACCCCAAGATATTTTATATTATTTGTGGCTATTGTGAAGGGAGCTGTTTCCCTAATTTCTTTCTCAGCCTACTTATCATTTGTATAAAGGAAGGCTACTGATTTATTTGTGTTAGTTTTATATCCAGCTGCTTTGCTGAAGTTGTTTATCAGCTGGAGAAGTTCTCTAGTAGAATTTTGGGGTCTCTTATATATATACTATCATAACATCTGCAAATAGTGATATCTTCATTTCTTCTTTACCAATTTGTACCCTCTTCATCTAGCTATCACTTCAACTACTATATTGAATAGATATTGGGAGACTGGGCATCCTTATCTTGTTTCTAATTTCAGTGGGATTGTTTCCAGTATGTCTTCATTTAATTTGATATTGGCTGTTTGTTTGCACTAAATTGCTTCATTATGTTTAGGTATGGCCCTTGCATTCCTGATCTCTCCAATACTTTTAACATGAAGGGGTATTGTATTTTGTCAAATACTTTTTCTACATCTAAGGAGATGATCGTGAGACTTTTTTTTTAATTTGTTTACATAGTAGATTATGTTAATGGATTTTCCTGTATTAAACCAACCCTGCATCCCTGGGATGAACCTTACTCGATCATGGTGAATGATGGTTTTGATGTGTTCTTGGATTTGGTTTGCAAGAATTATATTGAATACTTTTTGCATCAATATTCATAAATGACATTGGTCTGAAGTTCTCTTTTTTGGTTGGGTCCTTGTGTGGTTTAGGTATCAGAGTAATTGTGGAACCAGTTAGGTAACGTTCCTTCTCTTTCTACTTTATGGAATACTTTGAGGAAAATTGGTATCAGGTCTTCTTTGAAAGTCTGGCAGAATTCTGCAGTAAATCTATCTGGCCCTGTGCTTTTTTTGGTTGGTAGGTTTTTAATGACTTCTATTTCCTTTTGCGATATAGGCCTGTTTAGATGGTTTACCTGATTTTACTTTAACTTTGGTATATGGCTTCTGTCTAGAATCCTATCCACTTCATATAGATTTTCCAGTTTTGTTGAGTATATAGGCTTTTATAGCAGGATCTGATGATTTTTTTTTTAATTTCTCCATCTCTGTTTTTATATCTCTCTTTTCATTTCTGACTTTGTTAATTTGGATACTGCCTCTAAGCCAGTTAGTTAGTTTGGCTAGGAGTTTATCTAACGTGTAGATTATCACAAAGAACTAGCTTTTGATTTTGCTCATTCTTTGTATTGTTTACTTTGTTTCGATTTGGTTGATTTTGGCCCTGAGTTTGACTATTTCCTGCCTTCTGCTCCTCTTGGGTGAGTTTGTTTCTTTTTGTTTTAGAGCTCTCAGGCATGCTGTTAAGTTGTTAGGGCACTTTCCAGTTTCTTTACCAGGGCACTTAGTGCTATGAACTTTCCTCTTAGCACTGCTTCCATTGTGTCCCATAAGTTTGGTTATGACATGTCAACATTTTCATTAAATTCCAGGAAGTCTTTAATTTCTTCCCTGACTAAGTTATCATTGAGTAAAGGGTTGTTCTGTTTCTAGGTGTATGTGGGCTTTCTGTAGATTTACCATTATTGAAGACCAGCCTTAGGCTATGGTGATCTTATAGGATGCACAGTATTATTTTACTCTTTTTGTATCAGTTGAGGGTTGTTTTGTGACCAACTATATGGTCGATTTTGTAGAAGGTACCATGAGGTGCTGAGAAGAAGGTATGTTCTTTTGTTTTAGGATGAAATATTTTCTGTAGATATCTGTTAAATACATTTGGTTCATAACCTCTCTTAGTTTCACTGTGTCTCTGTTTAGTTTCTATTTCAATGACATGTCTGTTGCTGAGGATAGGGTGTCAAAATCTCCCACTATTATTGTGTGGGGTTCAGTGTGTGTTTTGAACTTTGGTAAAGTTTCTTTTATGAATTTGGGTGCTCTTGCAGTTGGGACATAGATGTTCAGAATTCAGACTTTCTCTTGGTGGATTTTCCCAATATGATAAATATAAAGTGTCCTTCTTCATCATGCTTTTCAACTTTTGGTTGAAAGTCTATTTTATTGAATGTTAGGATGGCAACTCCTGCTTGTTTCCTGGGATCATTTGCTTAGAAGACCTTTTTCCATCATTTTACTCTGAGATATTACTGTCTTTGATATTGAGGTGTATTTCTTGTATGCAACAAAATGCTGGATCTTGTTGTGTATCCAGTCTGTTAGCTTATGTCTTTTTATGCATGAGTTGAGTCCATTAATATTGAGGGATATTAAATAGAGATTACTGATATGTTTGTTTTTGTAGGTGGGTTTATGTGCTTGTGGTTCTCTGCTTTTGACTTTGTTGTGAGATGCTTAATATCTTGTCCTTTCTTAGGTGCAAATACCTTCCTTGTGTTGGAATTTTCCTTCCAGGATCCTCTGTAGGGCTGGGTTGGCAGATAGATACTGTTTGAATTTGGTTTTGTCCTGGAATATTTTGATTTTTCCAACTATGTTGATTGAGATTTCTGCTGGGTATATAGCCTGGGCTGGCAATCGTGTTCTCTTAGAGTCTGCATGAACTTTGACCAGGGTCTTCTGGCTTTCATAGTCTCTGTTGAGAAGTCTGGTGTAATTCTGATAGGTCTACCTTTGTATGTTACTTTGCCTTCTTCCTTTGCAGCTTTTAATATTTTTTCTCTGTTCTGTGCATTTAGGGTTTTGATAATTATATTACAAGATGGCATTTCTTTGCTGGTCCCATTTATTTGGTGTTCTATAGGCTTCTTGCACCTTTATGTCCATCTCTTTCTTGAGGTTTGGGAAGTTTTGTTCTATGATTTTGTTGAAGACATTTTTAGGTCCTTTGAGCTGGGAATCCTTGTTCTCCTGTACTCTTAATATTCTTAGATTTGGTCTTTTCATTATGTCCTGAACTTCCTGGATGCTTTGGGTTAGGAGATTTTTATGTTTTGAATTTTCTTTGACAGTTGTGTCAATCTCTTCTACCTTATCTTCTACACCTGAGCTTCTCTCTTCTATCTCTTGTATTCTCTTGGTAATACTTACATCTATAATTTCTGACCCCTTTCCTAGGTTTTCCATTTCCAATTTTGCCTCCTTTTGTGTTTTCTTTATTGTTTCTACTTCCACTTTTAGGTCTTCAATTCCTTCACCTGTTTACCTGTGTTTTCCTGTATTTCTTTCAATGAGTTATTGATATCCTCCTTGAAGGAATCTATTATCTTCATGAGATATAATTTTAAAACAGATTCCTGATTTTCAGGTTGGTGTATTCAGGGCTTACTGTGGTAGAAGAAATGGGTTCTGTTGATTCCCAAGTATTTTGGCTTCTGTTACTTATGATCTTGTATTTGCCTTTCAAGCTGTTGTCCAACTGCTCTGAGTGCAGCTGATCCTCAACTGCTCTGAGTGCAGCAGGTCCTCTAGGATGGATAAGGATATGGTGTCTTTACTGGAGCAGATCAACTAGGAGTCTGTTAATTTTGCTTTTAAGTGTCATTGACTATAATCATTTCTCATAGGCTGAATGGGGTGATATATACTATTACGCATAAAACCATCCATGTACATATGTACAATATTATATAAATACAAATACGTATGTGAACACATACCCAGAAATTGATATAAGAAATTAGCTTAAATTCTATGCACTTTGGGAGGTCCAAGTTCTATAAAGTGCCTCCTGCTCTATTGACACAGGAGAAATGAATGTGACCACAATGTGTGTGTTATGGACAGAGCATCAGAGGAGAGCTGAAGGTGTTATTCATATCACATGACTTTGGGAGGAGGATTCACTGTGAAGTGATGGGCAGAAAACAGGAGACATCACAGGGGAAAGTTTGTCCTCCTGGGTGTTTCTTTGAGGAAACATTGTCAATATTGACTTAGAAACATCCTCAGCTAAACATACAATGCGATATCATTCCTGGAAAATTCTATATTTATGCTACATATGTGCTGTGAGGCCTAGATTCAGCCCCTGTATGTTCTTTGGTTGATGCTTCAGTCTCTTAGAGCCCTAAGGTTAGTTGATTCTGTTGATTTTCCTGTGGAATTCCTATCCCTTTAGGAACTGCAATCTTTCCTCTTATTCTTACATAAGAGTTCCCAACTCCATCCACCATTTGGCTGTGGGTGTCTGGGAGGGGATCTGTGAGAAGGATATAAAGTGAATAACTTCAAAAAACCCCTACATTTCATAAAATGTTGGGGCATAGCTTATTATAAAAAATGTTTCCCATTTCCTTTATAAACAAGTTACCTTCGCTGTCAATTGATGTCTGTAGCTATGGCTTCTTTGATTTGTTCTGTCTGTCATCCCAGAATCACAAAAATATTTACATTTTTCCTAACAATTCCTTAGACTTAAACAATCCAAGATATTTCTTGTATGCTTCTTAAAACTCTTTTAATTCCTATACTTTTTCTCCAGGTGAAGTGATTCATTCCAAACATCTAACTACTAACATTTATCTGGGAGTACAGTTTTAAGATATAAAGATATATTAATACTAGAAAGTCACTTGACTCTGTATAATCAATAACTAAAACACACCACCTATTCTGGGTGTAAGGGCTAGAATGCAAAACAATACACCATCCCTTCTCAGCCACCCTGCTTGTCAGATGTTGACTGCTTTTGAGAGTAAAATAATGGTAATATACTTCCTTCTGAACATCAAAATATCTGTTCCTCACCCTCTCTTGACACACTGATCTTTTGTGATTGTATCACATTAGCGTGATATTAGCCAATTGCCTTAGTTATTTATCAGGTGTAACTTCACTTCATCGTGGTCACAGGGACAAAGAACAGATTAAAGACTCAGGCCTCCTGTGTAGTAGAGCAGTAATAGTTTGTTTCACTGTTTTCCCACTTTTTGGAAGCACTGATCTGCATCTCCCATCTCCTTTGATTATTTGATTCCATTGCTTACTAAACAAATTATTGATAGACTCATTCTATGAATGAAGATTTTTTTAACTCAATTTTGAGATCACATACTGATTGGATTTAATATTGTCTCCACTATGACTTAGGTAGTATGTTTTTTATAACTAATAATTGAGTATATTTAAAAGAATAAATCATAATTATGATAGTAATTTCAATTTTAACTCATGAAGAAAAATTTGGAAGCACGAATTTTGGGGCTCCAGGAGAGGCATCCTGATGAAAAAGGATTTTTGGACTTTGATGGTTCCATGAATTTATTGAGAGGTAATCTATAAACATTTCTTAATAGTCAGTATGAGAAGCTTGAATTATAGCTTCTAGCTTCCCTTCTATTTGAAGAACATTAGAAAAAGACATATCTCAGAAGATTCTTGTCTCCTGGGTTTCTTTTCAATATTAAGACACATTCTCAAATCCCATTTCCACCCTTCCAGTAGAGCATAAATAGCAAGGAACTGAACACATAGGCATACTTGATCACAAATAGGAAGTGAAAAATAGGACACTTTTTAAGCAGCTCATCAGCATAGACAAATCAAGCCCGTAATATGAATGGAAGAATATGTTTTGAGGCCGCTGAAAATCAGCATGGAATATAGATATACAACAGAAAACTTTGCATCAAAACCTAACTTTGTAAACTGTAAACCAAGACCATTGCTAGTTGTCTAGCATTAGTCATGTTAAAAGCTTAGGCAGACAACAGAGATGACAGAAAGGGACAGTGTGAGAAACTTGTGAGCCAGATGGATATCAAACATGTCTAGCAGCAGACAGGATGCTTAGAGAAAAAGCTCTTTCCATGTGGTCAGTTGTAACAGCAGATGGAGAGCCCCTCTGTTATAATATGCTCTTCCAGTGGTAACTTGATAAATATTCAGTTTTGACACCTCTCTTACTTTACTTGACTGAACTGCAGTATAACTGTCAGAGAATATTGTGGAATGTCAAAAATAAGTGAAGTATACAACACAGAAAATGCAGTTGAGTGTGGAATAACATCTAAGACCACCAGTCCTGACTTATTCATCCTTACTATATAATTTGGGAGCATAGCAAAAGATTTCTATATAATTACTTGAGAAAAAGGTTTAATTTTATAAATCAAATAAATTACTTAAATACTCATAGGGTTATCATTTGATCAATTTGTATAACAATGACCTATTCTTGAAACAATATATGATGATGAGTGTTAGTTCTTTTTAGGCTTTTAATATAAAACTCATATTGATAGATGATTATATACATTTCATATAATTTTATATATATGATATATACAAGATAATAAAATATTATGTATGATAAAAGTCAATTTAAAACCACCTGAAATTAAGTATGTATGTATGTTTGTGTGTGTGTGTGTGTGTGTGTGTGTGAGAGAGAGAGAGAGAGAGAAAGAGAGAGAGAGAGAGAGAGAGAGAGAGACAGAGACAGAGACAGAGAGAGACAGAGAGAGACAGAGAGAGACAGAGAGAGAGAGAAAGAGGCAGAGAGTGTTCATGGTGTGAGTATATATGGTGTGAGTGTGTATGGTGTGAGTGTGTATGGTGTGAGTGTGTATGGTATGTATGTACATGGTGTGTGTGTATTGCATGAATGCTGTATTTCTGTGTGTGAGAGTGTGTTTATGGTGTGTATGTGCATGTTTATAGTGTATGTAAGTATGAATGATGTGAATGTGTGTATAGTATGTGTGTATGAATTGTGTGTATGGTGTGTGTATGTGTGTGTGTAACAATATGTGTTAATGTGTGTGTGTCAGTGCAGTGACCATGGAACTGGAAAAGGGTATCTGATACTGTTCAGTGGGAGTTGTAGGTGCTTGCGAGCTCTGCTACATGGGTGCTGGGAACCGACCTACAGATGTTAGGAACTTTCTCTAATCCTCTGAAAGAGCAACAGGATCTCCTAAGGACTGTCCCCTCCCTCCAGCTTCCACTATTACTCTTTCAGTCAGTAATTGAGTAACTTAACTGAGTTAGATTCTAAATTACACCTACAAGTTTATATTCACTCTCTTCGTATGCAAAGTTCTTAGAAATGACCTGAAGTACAAGACGCCCCGCTCTCACCCCAGTGGTTATGTGCTATACCCAGACTATTTGATAAAATCCTGTAACCATGAGTGAACTAATAAAATAAATGTTTTCAGATATTTCTAGAAGACTTTTTGAGCAGATATATAATTACAACAATTAAAGAGATCACAAGACAGCTCAGTTCTTTTTAATCTTATACTATTTGTATCATCTAAGAAGTGACATAGCTGCTGATGTTCATGCTTGAATATTTCTTAATGCATAGAAGCATAAGTCAGAAACCTATCTAACTGTGCAAGCATGGTCTATTCAATGAAGGAAACTTGCAGTAGGCTCTGTTGTGGTTTGGGCTTATGGACTTCTAGATCAGAGAACTGAAGCAAGGCTACAGTGCTTTGTTGGCTCCTATCCAAGGGAGATTTGCTTTCCTTCCATACCACATTGTAACAAACAAATTGACTGAAAGTATCTAGGATAGATGCATTCTGTTTGATTCCATGAGACAATCTCTTAATTTGAGTACATTTCAGCATCAGCTGAATCTCCTCTGCTGATTTAATTAGATAGAGTTCAATGGTAATTATTCTGAATCTAGAGGTTTGAAGTCCCACAGATGAAAACCAGATATATAATTCTTTTAAAATCGAAGAAAATTTCAGTAATAAAAAAGTTTGCACACGTCTTAGGGAATGCAGATATGGTAAACACATACTGAATTATTCATCACTATACTTCTTTTAAATGACATGCAGCTTTTAATGACCTGTCTAATTTTACTTTCATAATATCATATTTTTATAAGTTATGTTTTCAGAATGGTTTACATTAGAAAAATGTATTCACTATGTTACTGTGCCTTGCAAATAAAGGGGCCTCAATTCTTTTTCTCAGTGTTCTTGCTTTAGAATAATACATTGGTAAGTTTTTAAAATCTGCAACTGCCCTGTATAAGAAAGTAGGAGATGTAAATGGAAACCTCAGTTTGCTTGGTTTTTATATGGAAATCCTATACCAAACGACAGCACAGAACCCAATTTAAATATATGTCAACACTTCGGGCTATTTTAGTATTTTTCACTGTAGAGCTACATGTGCAGAGGAAATGCTGTGACAGAATCTGCAGGTTGCACAAAGCCTTCATTTACCTTTTTTCTTTTTTCTTTTTCATAGGTATAGAAAAATATCAACAACTTTTATTCTCAAAGAGAAATTATGGCTTATTTGAATGTTTCCAGGCATTTTATTCCACGAAGAATGCACTTTTTAAAATTTCAAACGTATTTGTGTTTTGTTTTTAGACACAGAAGTTTTCAAAGCAAATGATGCAGTGCCAATGTCAGGACATAAAAGAAGGTGTTAACAGCCCTAGCCACCTTCGGTATGATACTATGTAAATATGTTCACATATAATTGTATTTTTTTTTCTAAGCACTCCCTGGGACCAATGCCATGAAATTGTCCTCTGCTCCATTGATGAACAGCCATGTTCAGAACTGTGAGGAAACTTCCCACTCTGCACTCAAGGTCAGCCAAGGAAAACAGCCTCACCTCCCACTTCCACCTCTGTTGACCCCCGAGCAGGTGATTTCCAAGGAGTTAAAATTAGAACTTTACATTTTTTTGTGCTTCAGTTTGGTGGAAATTCATCAGGTATCTCTAACACCTCTAGAGACATGTAAAATTCATTAAGATTCTTGCTAAATTTTAAAACACTGTGTCTCACATATTTTAGGGTGTGAAAATACATTTCCTGGAGGTTTATGTAAATGTGATAGGGGCTGGCATTCTACATGATTTTCACTGGGATATTTTCCTCATTTCACTCTGTCAGTGGTGTTTTCAATAAGATTGCAGATGGAAGAAATGCACTGTCAATATCCTGAGCTGGATATTGCTGGAAGATGCAAATTGACTGGAAGATGCACCTGACATTTAATTATAAAATTGTAGCTCTGGAATTTGGAAAGGGAAAAATTAGAACCATAATTAATTTTCAATTTTTAATCAGTTTAATTTCTCTTACTTGTAGGTTTAAGTAACTATATTACTAAATCTGAATAGTTTAGTCCATTTCTTGTAAATGATAAAAGCACAGGAAAAATCAGTTAATTCATACATTCCCATAAAATGTTGAGGGTGGTATCCTATTTTGTACTTTGGTGGTATTGTATTTTGTATTATATTTGAAAAACGGTGTATCTAACTTAGTTCTATGGAAAAAATTTTCTGTTTTCTGGTTTGTGAAACATTAATTTGCAGATGAGGTTGTGACTTGTTGCAGAGTAAGGAACTGTATGTAAGATTTCATGTTTCACCATCATTTTTCCTCAATAGTTTCTATAATAGAAGTATAAGGACAACCTATCTCTTCAATGGTGGGTGGGCTGAAAGAGATATGTAAAGTTGTTCAACATCCAACCTTAGACTTTGTTGTTGGGCTGGTGAGGAGAGGACACTGGAAGGTTTGATGTATGCTACCATGTTTCTGACTTGACCAGAGGGACCTTTCAATTAGCACGTGAAGAAAAACAATGCTTATGCATATATATGTGATTGGATACCTTCTACAGAGTTAATAGGAGAAAGCTGATATGAACTGTCTTAAAAGAAAGCCTGTGGGCTAACTACTTTTTGATAACTTTACATGAACCTAAATGTACCTGACAAAAGAGAATCTAAATTAAGGAATTACTTCTATCAGATTAACCTGTGGGTATGCATACTTGTATTCCTAATTAATGATCAGTGTGGGAGCTGCCACTCCACTCTGGGTGGTACCACCCCTGGACAGGTGGTCCTAGGTGTCATACAGCAGCAAGCTTAGAAAACCTTGGAGAGCAAGCCAGGAAGCTGTGTTCCATCATGATGTGTGTCCCTGCTGCTGCTTGTGTTCCTTCCATATTTTCCCTCAATCATAGACCAGTTTCAAAATCCTGATAAACACATTCCTCCTCCAAGGTACTTTTGAAGGAATACCTGGACATTATATCTGCACTCTATTCTTTTATTGAAACAAGTTTATATTTGTCTTGCCCATTAGAAAAACAGGTTTAGGGATTTCATTCTTAAAGTCTGATGAAAAGACAAGAGCCCTGTGTAGTATCAGAATTAAAGCTATATTGCATTGGTGTAGAACTATTGTAAATATCCTTAGAAAGTCAGAAGCAAGCTGCCTTTGCAGACTGTAGAGTGCAAATCAAGCACCTTTGTGTGGGTAGTTTCAATCTTCTCCAACTTACTTTATCATCGTAAACACGGGTATCTGATTTTTGTTCACCTTTAGAGTTCTCTGTCGATAAAAAGCCACACATGATTTTTGGTGGTAGAGATGAACCTTCAAAATGAAATCAGAAGGAGGCCTGGGACCACCTGGTTCAGTGTGGCCCTGTCTTCAGCTTGTCAGGAACATGCACAACAGACTGAGCTCTTAGGCCTCTCTTCTGCAAGGACATTGAGATCAGATGATATTTTAAAATAGGACTCAATCCAATAGCCAATAAAAGTACAAGGATCACCTCTCTGTCTCTGCTCAATTGATCCTGCCCACTAATTTAACAAGAAAACAAACAGCTCAGGGGTAGCTCTGGTTTCAGGTCCTCTATAACCTTAATCAAATTATGAAATTTCTCAGATTCTCTTCTCCCACCTTTCAAACATGATAAAGGGTGTTGATAGCTGTTGATGATGCTTAGGTCAGATATAATAACATCCACAGCCCAGGCTTTTCTCTGAGGGAAGCAAACATCACTTGTAGTAAAAGTAACAGAATAACTAAAATATAATCATATCCTATGTAGTCGCCAAAAACATCGTGTGATGGCCTTTGATTAAAATCAAACATCTGCCTGGATTCTTTAAGGGTCATTCTACAAAATTGTGAGTGTCCTGCAACATCCTTGGTGTGTGGTTGGCAGATTAGCAAAGAGCTCTTAGGGAATGCACTCAAACATGCTGGCATGACCAAGTGGACGGTGTGTCTGTTTGTCTACCATCAACAAGCAGCATTCTTCCTCACTGTTCCTAGGAGATTACTCCAGGATTAGGTCTCACTGTTTGACAGCAGTGTATGCTGAAAATGCATGATGCCATTAAACTCATACTGTTAAATTTTAATAGTATTACTGTCCACTTAGCTATTGATTATACATGTCAGACTTGTCTACATTTGTGATATTGATTATTTTTCAGTCATGCATTTAGGGTTACCACTATGAGCAGTAGATTGTCAAAAAGTAGTTGTTCATTTAAATGACAGAAACAAAATGTATTCAAAAGGTGCTTGTTATGGATGTAGCTTGCTTTAAAAGCTTACATTGACTACATAAGGTTCCTAAACAGACAGACATGATGGCAGAAGTTATTCTAATGAGTGCTCATTGGAACTCAGTCACTTTACCCACAGAAGTGTACTAGCAATTTTGTCTGAGTGTCATTCTATATGTTCATAGAGAATGCATATGAAAAATGTCTTTGCTGGGTGGTGGTGGTGCATGCCTTTAATCCCAGCACTTGGGAGGAAGAGGCAGGCAGAATTCTAAGTTCGAGGCCAACCTGGTCTACAGAGTGAGTTTCAGGACAGCCAGGGCTACACAGAGAAAGCCTGTCTCAAAAAAAAAAAAAAGAAAGAAAGAAAGAAAGAAAGAAAGAAAGAAAGAAAGAAAGAAAGAAAGAAAGAAAGAAAGAAAGAAAGAAAGAAAGGAAGGAAGGAAGGAAGGAAGGAAGGAAGGAAAAGAACAATGTCTTTGAAAATGTTTTTATTTATTTACTTGGTGAATCATGAGAGCCAAGTATCATGAGTAAATTGTGAATCTCTGTGTGGTGTGCATGTGTATGTATGTGTGTAAGAGGGAGAGGAAGAGATGGGGTAACTTACAGGAGAAGTTTTGTCAGTCCACTCTGAAGTTTTCTGACTTAGGCACATTGGGAATAATGTTTGCTCTTCATTTTTATCTGATGAAAATGGACTTCCAACTGAATTCTGTAAGACTGAATGCTGTTATAAAAGAATTCAATTCACCAGAGTTTGTTCTTATATTATAGGAAAACTACCAGGTTTCTTTCATAGTTATACCATGGCTTTTAATATACTAAAATATACTATACTTCTCACATAGGTTTGAGAAATAAAGTAGTATACAACTATAAAGTGAAAGAGAAGACAGGTTGATCCCATTGACAAAAGCATAAATCTAATCAAGGTTTCATGGGCTCTTATATTGCCTGGGCTTTTTGGCAAGAAATCACACTTTATGGAGCAAGTAGCAGCATTTCCCTTCAGTGTCCAATTGAATTACTTCAACCATTGCCTTTACATTGAAAATAACTTCAGGACAACACAAAAGAAGACTGATACCTTCATTATTTGATGAGCACAATTCCACTAAATATATTTTCCTTTGCTTCTTGGAGACAGAGTGCTGAGTCAAATTTGAACATGTTCATAAATGCCAAGGTCCAGAAACCAACTTTTGATTTTGGAAGATACAATAAACTTGTTACATTGACCAGAAGAAGAGCTAATCCAATCATTTACAAGAAACCAGAGCACAATCCCCACAAAATCAAGAAGGAAACATGAGAAATTTCAAAACATTTACATTCATTTTTTAACAATCCATGAAAAGATGTAACTTAACAAGGGTTTATCTTATTTTGTATAAATGTTATTTATTAGTTTAGATTTCTTGGTTGTGATTTTATTTCTTGGTTGTGGTTGGTATTTTATTTTCTTTCCTTTTCCAACAAGATTTTATGCCCCATGTATATGTCTGTCCTCTCACTCAGAGTCTGTGTAATGGTATGCGCATGAGCATGTGATGCCTGAAGAGTTGGGAACAGGGTGACATTTCCCAAGACCTAGAGTTATAAGAGGTTGTGTGTTGTTCTGAGGTAGTGGGAACTGAACCTGAGACCTCTGAAAGAGCAACTAGTGTCCTTACCTATTGAAACAATTTGCTATTTCCAAGATCTTATGCTTTCTATTGATCTGTCTACCTCATAAAAATGGAATGGTCAGTATTCCAATATTTCACCACACTCTTCTGTGTGGTTTTCCTGTGTCACATGGATCTCCAAGAACAAATGATTTTCTGTCTTATTGAAGTGTAAAGTTTTACATAATGATAATGGCATCTGGATCTATAAGAGATTTTCTGTCTTTCTGAGGTATAAAGTTCTACATAATGATAATGTTATCTGGATCTATAAATAATTTTCTCTTTTACTGAGGTGTAAAGTACTACATAATGGTGCTGTCATCTGAATCTACAAGTGACTTTCTCTCTTACTAAGGTTTAAAGTTCTACATGAAGATAACATATCCATAGTTGTTTTACTATCTAGGACAGATTCTACTTCACTTTCTGGTAGGGACCTTTTAATGCCTTCTTACTACCTTGCCCATTGTTCAGTCACTCTTGTCCAACACAATTTCATTTTATGTTTGGTAAAGAGGATATATATATGCATTTATATATTTGATTCATATATACATTTGATTCATATATATATTTGATTAATACATATATATATTTGATTCATAAGCTAAGCAAAAACATTTATTCTTCTGATTATTAAAATGTGCTATTGGCCTCTATTTTATAACTAGTATAGGTATACTCAATACAATATAATATATCCAGGGTTTGAATATATGAGCTTTAACAAATTTATTGAATTGATTATTTGATTATACTTTAAATCTCCATACCATTGTGCCCATATATGAGTGAATAGTTGTATGTACTTATTTTTTCTGTAATAATGTATACAGTTAGTAATTTTCCAAAAAAATTATTGCTTAATATGCCTTATTAAAAAGCACAGCAACAATATCTTCACACTGTTTTATTTTCTAGTGATTTTTTTTCTAATCTCAGTTGAAATATTTTCCACAGTGTTTACTTTTTTTCTCACACTCAGTTTTATATTCTATCCCAACACCAAAATCTGGGCAATTACCAAAATACCCAACCATAATCGAGAAAATCATTTTTATTAGATATTTTCTTTATTTACATGTAAATTTCTCCTTTCTCAGTTTCCCCTCCAAACAAACAAACAAACAAACAAACAAAAGCAACAAGAACAAACCCCTGTTGCCTCCCCCCTCCACTTTTATGTGAATAACACTAAAAACTGGTTTCTTGGGGGTATAAGACCATGTTCCTGTCTGCAGAATTCTCCAGAATTCATTAATGATACCAATAGGAATGGCCATTTTTTAAAAGACTCTATGAGTCTGTCATTAGAAGCTTGTTGAACAAAGCATTATGTTAGTTGCAGCCTTCCAGTAGTATCAGTCTCCGGTCTTCTCATCTTCTCTCCGCAAAGGTATTATGAGAGTCTTGGGTTCAAACTTTTACTGTCAACAGATTTTAGTGATTCATATCCACACTATATGTATTAGATGGGGTTCTCTAGAGTCACAGAACTTATGGCATTTATATATATATATATATATATATATATATATATATATA
>JADRCD010189881.1:0-11538 GCA_019843815.1 Montemys delectorum
CTCTCTCTCTCTCTCTCTCTCTCTCTCTCTCTCTCTCTCTCTCTCTCACACACACACACACACACACACACACACTCTAAATAAAACAAATGTGTGAGAATATACTAGAATGTATAAATATGTACTGTCAAATGTCCAAGGTCTCATATTCGGGTAAATAGCTATGTTTCAAGGCAAGGAATTCTGTCATTTGAATGATCAATATTTAGTTGAATTGCTTTATAGCTAAATTCTGTCTCACATTGTAAATGCAACTAAGTTTAGTTTTCCACCTGTGCTCTATGTGGGGTTGGATGCAAATATTTTTACAAATGTACACATAAAATTCCAAATTCAGATTCAAATTGCAAATGATTTTGTCCTCTGATATGGTAAAAGAGAAAATTCATGTTGGATTCTTGGTTAAAAAAAAAAATTGAACTACAAGCCAGACAGTGGTGGCACAAGCCTTTAATCCCAGCACTTGGGAGGCAGAGGCAGGCAGATTTCTAAGTTCCAGGCCAGCCTGGTCTACAGAGTGCGTCCAGAACAGCCAGGGCTATACAGTAAAACTGTCTAGAAAAAAATTGAACTACAAGAATATCTAGATATAACAATGAGCCTCCTGATTAACCTAGTACCCCATGTTGTCATTTAATTTCTTTCTGTTTAATTCTGTATGTGGCTTGTGTATAATGCTCAGGTTGGTTATTTTGACATCATTACTAACTAGTTAGCAGCTTTTCTGTTTATAGTGTCTTTTTCCATTTCTATTTTTCCTTAACATTTCAGTCATTTATAAAATGTATTTTTAATTGAAACGGAATTACATCATTTTAGATGAATTCATTTCCTCAGAAGCCAAAGGACAATGAATAATCTCAGTCTCCATATTGATTCTTCTCCAGTCATATTAATGGGAGCAAGGAAGTGTGTTTCAAAATATTCAGCCTATGCCAATCATCTCAATACATCTCGTATGTGTTCCTTCCCAAATTCTGCACCAGCAACACATGGGCAAGCGCCCTGAAGGCCAATCAGGTACTCTGGTAAATACTAGTTGATATTTACCTGATGAAAAAAAATCATATAGATCTGCAGATTAACCAATTAACACTGCAAAATGGAGCCTTAAACTCAATAAGTACAGACATATTGAATCTTAGGTTAACCATTAAGGAAAGAAAAATATATGTAATTCACACAGTGGAGGCAGGAAAAAAATAATCTCTCCCTGGCTTCCACATAGACAATTGATGCTTTTATAATACAATAATAGAGTATTTCACTGAAAATGTATTTCTATTCGAGCTCTAAGATTGTGCTTTCTGCCTCTCTCCAGAAATTCTTTGGTATCTTTTCAGTTTCAGACTTTGCTTGGTAAGAACAGAGATAGAAACCTCTATAGTAATCTGATGGTTAATGAAATCCTACTGTATCTCCTCCCATGGGTATTTTGTTCCCCCTTCTAAGAAAGACCAACACACCCACACTTTGATCTTCCTTCTTCTTGATCTTCATGTGGACTGTGAATTGTATGTTGGGTATTCCAAGCTTCTGGGCTAATATCCACTTATCAGTGCGTATGTACCATGTGTGTTCTCTTGTGATTGGGTTACCTCACTCAGGCTGATATTTTCTTTTTTTTTATCATTATTTCTTTTTTATTAGATATTTTCTTTATTTACATTTCAAATGATGTCTCCTTTCCTGGTTTTCCCTCCCCTCTCCCTCTGCTCACCAACCCACCCTCTCCTGCTTCCTGGCCCTGGCATTCCCCTACACTGGGGCATAGAACCTTCACAGAACAAAGGGCTTCCCCTCCAATTGATAAACAACTAGGACACAGGATGATATTTTCTAGTTCTATCCATTTGCCTAAGAATTTCATGAACTCATTGTTTTTAATACCTGAGTAGTATTCCATTGTGTAAATGTGCTACATTTTCTTTATCCATTCCTCTGTTGAGGGACATCTGTATTCTTTCTAGCTTCTGGCTATTATAAATAAGGTTGTTATGAACATAGTGGAGCATATGTCCTTATTACATGTTGGAGCATTTTCTGGGTATATGCCAGGAGTTGTATAGCTATGTCCTCAAGTAGTACTATGTCCAGTTTTCTGAGGAACCACCAAACTGATTTCCAGAGTGATTGTACCAGCTTGCAATCCCACCAGCAATGAAGCAGTGTTTCTCTTTCTCCATACCCTCACCAGCATCTGTTTTTACCTGAGTTTCTGACTGGTGTGAGCTGAAATCTCAGGGTTCTTTTGTGTTTCCCTGATGACTAAGGATGTTGAACATTTCTTTAGGTGCTTCTTGGCCATTCAATATTCCTCAGTTGCGAATTCTTTGTTTAGTTCTGTACCCCAATTTTAATAGGGTTATTTGGGTCTCTGGAGTCTAAGTTCTCGAGCTCTTTGTATATATTCGATATTAGCCTCTATTAGATGTAGGGTTGGTAAAGATCTTTTACCAATCTGTCGGTTGTCATTTTGTCTTATTCACAGTGTCCATTGTCTTACAAAAGCTTTTCAGTTTTATGAGGTCCTATTTGTCAAGTATTGTTTTAGAGCATAAGCTATTGGTGTTCTGCTCAGGATATTTTCCCCTGTGTCCATGTGCTTAAGGCTCTTATCCACTTTCTTTAGTTTCTGGTTTTAGGTGGAGGTCCTTGAACCACTTGGACTTGAGCTTTGTACAAGGAGATAAGAATGGATTGATTTGCATTCTTCTATATGTTAACTGCCAGTTGAACTGGTACCATATGTTTAAAATGCTGCCTTTTTTCCACTGGATCATTTTAGCTCCTTTGTCAAAGATCAAGTGACCATAGGTGTGTATTCATTTTGGAGTCTTCTCTATTCCATTGATCTACTTGCCTGCCACTGTATCAACACCATGCAGTTTTTAATTACAATTGCTCTGTAGTACAGCTTGAGGTTAGGAATGGTGATTCTGTCAGAAGTTCTTTTATTGTTGAGAACAGTTTTAGCTATCCTGGGTTTTCTGTTATTCCAGATGAATTTTCAAATTGTTCTTTCTAATTTTATGAATAATTGAGTTGGAATTTTGATGGGGATTGCATTGAGTCTGTAGATTGCTTACAGCAATATGGCCATTTTTGCTATATTAATCCTAACAATCCATGAGCATGGGAGATCTTTCTATCTTCTGAGATCTTCTTTGATATCTTTCCTCAGAGACTTGAAATTCATGTCATACAGATCTTTTACTTGCTTAGAGTGACACTAAGATATTTTATATTATTTGTGACTATTGTGAAGGGTGTTGTTTCTCTAATTTCTTTCTCATCCTGTTAATCTTTTGAGTAAAGGAACGCCACTGATTTGCTTGAGTTAATTTTATATCCAGCTACTTTGCTGAAGTTGCTTATCAGGTTTAGGAGTTCTCTGGTGGAATTTTAGGGGTTACTTAAGTATACTATCATATCATCTCCAAATATTGATATTTTGACTTTTTCTTTTCCAATTTGTATTCCTTTGACCTCCTTTTGTTGTCTAATTGCTCTGGATAGGACTTTGAGTACTATATTGAATAGGTTGGGAGAGAGTGGGCAACCTTGTCTAGTCCCTGATTTTAGTGGAATTGCTTCAATGTCCTTCTTAGAAGGGGGAAAAATTCCCAAGGGAGGAGATAAGGAGACAAAGTGTGGAGCAGACACTGAAGGTAAGGCCATTCTGAGTCTGCCCCACCTGGGGATCCATCCCATATACACTCACCAAATGCAGATACTATTGTGGATGCCAACAAGTGCTTGCTAACAGGAGTCTGATGTAGCTGTCTCCTGAAAGGTTCTGCCATTGCCTGACAAATATAGAGGTGGATTCTCTTAGCCATCTATTGGACTGAGTAGACCATCCCAAATGGAGGAGCTAGAGAAAGGGCCCAAGGAGCTGAAGGGGTTTGCAGCCCCACAGGAGAAACAATATGAATCAACTAGTACTTCCAGAGCTCCCAGGGACTAAACCACAAACCAAAGAGTACACATGGAGGGACCCATGTCTCCAGCTGTATATGTAGCAGAGGATGACCTTGTTGGACATCAATGGGAGGAGAGGCCCTTGGTCTTATGAAGGATCAATGCCCCAGTATAGGGGAATGCCAGGACAGGGAAGTAGGAGTGGGTGGTTTGCTAAGCAGGAGGAGGGGTATTTTATATGGGGTTTTCAAAGGGGAACTGAAGAAAGGAGATAACATTTGATATGTCAATAAAGAAATATCTAATTTAAAAAAGAAAAAAGAAAAAGAGAAAAAAATAAAGCCACTTCCTACTACATTAAGGAGAGTCTAAGAAAATAGCTATGTAAGGCACAAACCAAATACACAAAGATAATCAGGTTCAATTTCAAGGTGACATCTGTGGATCTGCACAGAAAGACCACTTCACAGACACAATGAGAATCTTACAGGGAGTATCTGGAGATAAAACTTTGAATGTTAAGCTCATTTACCACCAACTGACTATGGCTGTCTGAGTTGATCAGGACTCAGAGAAGCACCCTTTATACAAGAGTAGCTTCCAGGAAAATGATTCATGATGAAAATGAATGAAGGTCTGTGTTCAATCCAAGAGAAACATTTGCTCAGCAGGAAAGTCAGCCAAGTGGAATATATGCTTGTTCACCTCAGAATTCTCTCTTTCAGTCATCTTGCATTTAATTATATGATAACAGCAGGAAGTTCATGCAAACCTAGCTATTGTACATCTTCACAATTTTGTATGCTTTCCTGAACTTGAAAATTATTTCTGCTCTTGATAAGTACTGTTCTCATTTGTTTTGTGCTTTATTGTTTCTATCCTTCCCACCCTTCATCACCATTCATGAACAAATCATCAGTTAAAAGTCTATAAACAATTATTCTTCTAGCATATTAAATGCCACGGTTAGAGAGATTCAGAGAAGATTGTAATAACCATTCTTCCTTCTACACATTTCTATACAGTCAAAGAGAATGCTAGCATGTCTTTATATTGAAATCTTTGCCTTAGATAATGCATGAGATATGGATAAACTGCTCTCCCTCCCCCCTATTTTCTGTATCATCTCTGTTTCTCTCTTAGATCCATGACAAATATCTCTTTAAATGGTGAATAGAAATAATTCATTTTGAGGTTTTTCAAAAGAAAAACAAAAACTGAAAAGGCAGAAAACAGGCACTAATGCAGCACATATAACACTTTATACTTAATAAGCCATTCTCCCTTCAAATCATTATTACTTAAATTCAGACTTTTAATTCCAGCAGATATGTTCTCTCAAAAGGACCCAAATGTCTTCACATTTCTCAGTCTTTGTGAGTTCTTTATAGGATTCAAAAGTTATGAACACATCTTTTTATTTTTACATAGACCTCCTGCAAGATTATGGCTATGGGTCCTTCTTAGACCTCTTCTGACCTGTCTGTAAATCCCCCAATCATTTTCCTTCTCTATCTCTGATAAAATTCAGTCAGTGTTGATTGAACAGACAATTTTGTTCTGAAAATTTTCAAACTTGTCATGAACAAAATAACCAAAGACTTTTAGAAGAATTTTTACTCAAAGTAAGTTTCCACCAGGCTTAGAAGAAAAATACTGAAAGAGTCATCCAATTGCGTTTTTATTGAAAAGCAAAGCCATAATGCCAGAGTGTTCCAATTAAAAACGGCTGCACCACCCCAAAGAACTTCTCATTTTGACTGACCAGTCTCATGGTGACAAAGGAGCTGCCACTCTGGAGCTCCTAGTATCTTTCTACAAATCACAATTCTTTCTCCAGGAACTGGTTATCTGTCCTGTAGCCTTGGGGAGGGGCCTTGTGATTTTCCTGTGTTTCGAGCTCTCCAAGGCTAAAGCTGATTGGCTACTTCCAGATTTTAATGAACTTCCCTGTAGGATGAAAATGCACCTCGGCCTTGTGAAGGTTTTGTGCCCCAGTGTAGGGGAATGCCAGGGCCAATAAGTAGGAGAGGGTGGGGTGGCAGGCATGGGGAAGGGGGAGGCAAAAGGGGTTTGTTCTTGCTTTTGTTTGTTTGTTTGTTTGTTTGTTTGTTTGTTTTGGAGGGGAAGATGGGAAAGGGAAAATGTACATGTAAATAAAGAAAATACCTAATTAAAAAGAAAATGCAATGTCTCAATCTGGAAGGAATTACTAACAGCTGATGATAAAGTCTAAGGCTTCTATACAGTTTATTTTTCGTGGTCCTCCTTTTAAAACACAGAGTAGGTGATGACTATGAGCCTTCAGCTATACCACCAGGGCCCAGAATCACTCTCTAGAAAATGAATCTATGCTTATTTCCTGAAAAAAGTTTTTTTTGCAATGAAACCATATGATGATGACTCAAATACCCACATAACTAAACTAGGCATCTTCCAATAGCACATCCTTAGCACTCAGAATTCAGGAGTACTCAATTCCAAAGTAAATGGAGTTCACATATGAGCAGTTCACCTATCTGTTCACATATGAGCAGTTGTTAAAACAAGATGTGGGATGGCTTTCCTTCTATTTAATGCTGAAATGTTTTTATCACTGATAGAATTAACAACCAGACCTTGCCTACAGAGACTCCAATGTCCTATTTGGGGGTAACTTTATAAAAATGGAATCTAAGCTGCATTTTCCACCTATATTAATAATTTTCTCTCCTCTATTACCAATGTATTATGTATGAAAGGGGAGAGAATGGTTTCATCTCTAAACCGTATAGTCTTCTCTTGCTCTGTGGTTAATTCATCACATTCATAAGAAGAGCTTTATACTCTTTTAACCGATTTTGTATGACTAGTGTGTTAGCCAGTCTTTCTTGATTCTTGTATAATTCTCATTTTACCAATGCATTCTAGTTGACTTTCTTGTTTTCAATATCAACATTCTATTCATTATTTCATTTAGCAAATATTTTTTGAAACTATTTTTTCACATATTTTTTGTTACTATTTTCTATTTCTCTATTCCTCCATGTGCCTGGATCTGCCCTCTTCCTTTCTCTCATTAGAAAACAAACAGGCTTTTAAGGAATAATAATAAAATAAAATAAAGATAAAACATAAACTAACATATAAGAATTGAAACAAACAAACAGAACAAAAAGAGATGAAGAAAAGGCACAAGAAAAGGATATAAACATAGAGACACCTTCATTCACACTCAGGAATCCCATGGAAATTAGAAAACTGGAAGCAAAAATTGTATACCCAGTGGTGTTGTTTGGTAAAAACAAAAGAAGGGAAAATAATAAATAAAAAGATAAAATATTTAAAAAACCAAAAGGATAAAAGAAAAAGACTTAAAAGACAGTATGAGACAAGAGATCTGAAAAGATGCTACTTGAAGATGAAATTACAGTTTTCTCCAAGTAAGTCACACTGAGGAACGCAAAGGACTCTTCATGATAGGTCCTAACCCAGCAGTAGATTGCCAAGAGAAAACAAACTCGATGACATCTTAGTAGATTCCTCATCTCATAACATCATGCCAACTATTTATCAGTTGGAGATAGCTTCTAGCATAAGGTGTGTTACATGTCCTTGTCTATGGCACAGGCCCTGTTCATGCTTCCTGCTAAAGTTATGTTCATAAGTACACTGATCCTGTTGATATAGAGGGTCTTGTTTCCTTGGAGTCTCCCATTCTTTTAGTCCTTACAATCCTTACTGACTCCTTTTGTGTGGGGTTCCATGAGCCCCTGTAGAGAGAGACTTGATGGAGATGTCCTCTTTAGGACTGAGTGTGTAAGACCTCTTACTCTCTGCATAGTATCTGACTATAGTCCCTATATTTGTTCCCATCTGTTACAGGAGGAAACTTCTCTGATGGTGGCTAAGGAATGCACTGAACTCTTCATTTCAGAATTTCACATTTATCAGATGAACACACAAAACTGTATTTTATCTGAGTCCTAAAAAATATGAAATGTGAATATGACTATGTTAGTATTTATAAAATAAATAAGCAAATCTTTTGGTTGTTCACTTTTTTTGGACTGTGCCTATATTTGTTTTTAAAATAAATATGTACTAAGATATAATTTTCAAATATTTGAAACCATTTTCCTTAAATTTATATGTATAAATATGTACATACTCCATAGGTTTATGTCTATTTAATGATCACTCCACAAAGCATACATACAAGCAATATTTTATAGACTGAACTGGTTATACTTAGAAATATATATCTATACATATACCTGTATGCATAACAAAATTTAATGAAGTTAGAGGTTATGAACTTGAAAGGGAATAAGTAGTCATAAATGGGAGAGTTAGAGGGAGAAAAAGGAATTGGAGAGTGATTCAATTACATTATAATCTCAAAGATAGAAAAATAAAAGTTACATTTTAAGAAGAAAAAGAATTCTTGCTACTATAGAGCTCTCCCAAGTTCTTTCAGTACACATCTGCCATGTTCTCCTTGTCTCATCTTTTCTAAGTAACATGATTGTGATTCCTTTAGTCATGCTCCAAATTAAAGAGCTCTATCGTTTAAAAAATTCTTCTACCACCAACTTCCATTAACTATCACATTTTTTTCTTTAACAAAGCCATTTTTCTTAGGGTAGTCCCTCATCATCTTTCTTTTTGTCCCATCAAATAATTTCTGAAATGCTTTTCACAGCTCTTGTTTTCCTCCCAGCATGCATAACTCCAGGAGTATTACCACTCTTTAATATAGTGAGGTTATATGCATGTGCATTGATATCAAAAAGCAAAATTGTCTATGTCTTAGATTCTGATTGCTCACTCAATTGTTCCATATTTAGTAACTAGGCATGTAATATACTCTTGCCAATAAGCCAAATTTGTGACCACAGACACATCTATCATCTTTCTGTAGTAACTAATTCATTGTCTAATTTCATTTTCTAAATTATTCTCATCTTTCATCTGTAGATATACTTCACAATGTCCCAGTTATCCTTGGTGTCTCTCTTCAGTATGTTCCTTTCTTCATGCAGACTTCCTGGATGGACGAAGAATATCCATCTGAATACTAACTCAGGTCAGTTTCAGAAATAAAGTATGTTCAGGGTGACATTTTATTCTTGATACAAGTATTTGAAATCCTATTCCCCCATCAGTTGAAGATCCTTATAATGTGCTTGCACAAGACTGGCTGTACCATTATGTAATCAGGACTTAGGCAGAGGATTACAAGGTCAGAATTCTTCAGGTAGAATTATTCATTACGGATAGCTTCTGCAGGAGAGGCATTCATTGTCTACAGCTGTTTCCTCCCAGATGAACCTAAGAGGATTCAATGAACCTGTCATTACCTAGATGAGCCTAGTTCAGTTCAGCATGTCATCAAACAAAACTAAAGACATGGAAGTGAGACTAACTTTTTGAGAACCCAGAGCATGGATTGTCAGGGGTGGGAGAGGAGTAAAAGAAGCATATGTGTGTATGAAGTGAGAATAAGCAGAATGCATTGTAGACATGCATGAAATAGATAAAGAACAAATTTACTAAAATTCTAAACAAAAAAAAACCCTCATAGAATTCATGATAAATTTTTTAACGTGTCTAAATACTTCTCCCATTTCTCTGTTATGACAATTGTGTGAAGTACATCAAGTAAACACATAACTTCTTCAGACGACTGAGCCAAGCATTTGTTGTATTCTCCACAGGGCAGTATTGTGCATAAAGAACACAGCCAATATCTGCAGATTTCATTAAACAAAATCACTTGCATTATGCTACTATAAATGGTGAAAGTAATAAATCTACATGACACTGACTAATTCTGTATCTTCCCAGGGATTTCCTTTGTGTGGTAAGGCTAGGTAAATTTTGTGTTTCTTGTTTGGATGGCCATTTATCATACTCATCAGTGTATTTGGAGTAAGATGCTGCTTTCTTTTTTCTTTGCTGCTATTGATGTTCTATTATTTTAAAGGTTAATATGGTGAATTCATTTCAAGTGTATTCCCATCATATGGTCAGTCCTCCATACATATTCATTGTCTGTAATTATGTGTATTGATATATATGTGTGAAATATTTTGCTGCAAATGTATCATTCTATTTGCATATTTATTAGATAGGTGAATGCCAAAAAGATTAAGAGATAAATTCATGGTACTCTATGGTACAGAAAGTTAGGAGCTGAAACACACACAGATAAAATATAAAGCTTTCAAACATATACAAGTATGCATACATACACATAGAAACATATAGAGACAAATACATGCATGCACATTTTACACACATGAATATATATATATATGTATATATATATATATATACTAAGCACATGTACACATACATGCACACATATACTTCTATACATATGCACACATATATGTGTGTAGGTATGTGTGTGAGGAGATATTTAGGATAGGCTATGGTTAGCAGGTGGCCTTCCTGGCAGTAGCCCACTGGATTTTTGCATGGTCTGCAATGGGTGAGCTAAACGGTAAGGCCCAAAGTATTGCTTCTTGCAGCTAATATGCCTTCCCTGTCATTATTAAATTATATTAATCACTGGGCATTAGCCCACCCAACTGATCAGACTTTCTGCAAATCAACATAATGATGAATTTTCATGAATTAATAATGTTTAGATGAAGTAATGATTCTATATGTTTCCTGATTTGATTTAAATAATTTTTGGAAGAAACTTTTAAGAGATTATCTTAGCTGTTTGCTAGAAAGATGTAATAAAGTTAGAATCAAAAATAGAATGTTAGGACAAGGACTGTGGGTGCTAAAGAGGTTTGCAACCTCATAGGAAGAACAACATCAACCAACCAGACACGGGAGAGCTCCTAAGGACTAAACCACCAACCAAAGAGTACACAAGGGATACCCAGGGCTCCAGATGAATATGTAGAAGAGGATTGCCTTATCTGGCATCACTAGGGTGGGGGGAGCACCTTGGTTGTGTGAAGGCTTGATGACCCAGGATAGGGGAATGCTAGGGCGCTGAGGCAGGAGTGAGTAGGAGGATGAGGGAGTACCCTCATAGAAGAAGGGGAGGGAGGATGGTATAGGGGGCTTGTAGAGAGGAAACTGGGAGGGGGAAAACATTTGAAGTGTAAATAAATAAATAACCAATAAAAAATGAAAAAAAGAATAAAATGTGCCCACTTCTCATAATAGTAAATATAGGCTGCGCAATAAGAAGTACAATTAGCTTTCATAACTACACTAATATGAAAAATAGACTTGGGAAAATTTTTTGTTCAAGGAAAACCATTTAGGTCCACAGATATAACCACAGGTGTGCATCATAATAAGGGAAGGCCATGTAAAAACTGTTGCTTTGAACTTACAATGAACATATTAGAATGAAACACCATGTTGAATTTAAAATCAACAGCATTCTGTAACTTCCATTTTTTTGTAACATTTTATTTCTGATGTAATTTTCTAGAAATCTTTTTGTCTAAGAATATATAAAAGAAAAAAAACAGAGAAAAAGATTGCTGGTTGGATGGTTTGGCTTGCGGAGCTCTTCCCCATCCATCCATCTATCCTTACATACATACGTACACACACACACACACACACACACACACACACACACACACACACACA
>JADRCD010189881.1:16939-37719 GCA_019843815.1 Montemys delectorum
TGTGTGTGTGTGTGTGTGTGTGTGTGTGTGTGTGTGTGTGTGTGTGTTTATGTATATGTGTATATATATAATGTTTTCCAAAATATATGAATACATTTGAGTCCTTACATTGTTACCTGCATGTGTATAATTTCAGGCAGGGCTAAGCATTTGCTATTGAGGAACTCACTGGGGCTCTTTCCTGGGAGAGCATTTCACTTGCTCTCAGCCTTCCCAGTTCTTATTGTTTCATTTTTTTTCTAGTATTGAGGCCCCAATAGAAATTTAATAGATTTTCAAAAGTTTCTTTTTTAATTTTATGCAACCAATTTCTTTTCATTAGCTTACTTAATTTTTAACTTCATATCCCAGAAATGCCTTTGTTTATGTGTTTCTGATTTTGTTTATTTGTTTTTGGCATTGTCTTCATTAGCTTTAGTTCAGTTGTCTTAATGGTAGATATTGTTGATGAACATTAATTTCCTTATTTCCTTTGGTTAAGATTCTGACTATTTAAAATACTCCCCAGTATATGTCAAGATAAATCAAAGGTTTGTATTAACAATCTTTGAAGTTTGAAACATATGGCTGTATTTAAATGAGTGCCCTGCTTATGTCTCTGGAAGGATTTATGCCAAGATAAATGTAGTTGTAACAACTGGTTATGAATCAGCTCAAAATTGTCACTAAAAATAAATTTTAACTTGTGATTATTTTTCACAAAGCTTGAACTATCTTTACTTAGTTGTAAAGATACTAATAATTCTATTTGATGAGTTGATCCAAAGCTCATCAGCTTCAAGTTCTAGTGACTATGAAAATAAATAATTCATGTTTATATTCTCCAGATCTACCTTTTACCTTGATTTATAAGTCCAATTGTTAGAAAGGGCAGGGGTCACTTTTCTTCTTCTTGTGCACACATGGAGATGAATATATTTTAGTAAATCATGTTCCAAAAATCTGAAGTTACCACACATTCAACCAGAATCCTATTCTTTAAAACATCACACAGCCAGACCTTCTGTTAGCCTCCTCTCTAACCTCCAATCATTGGAACGCTCCTTAGTTTTTTAGAATATAGCCTTTCTGGCTTTGTTCCCTTCCCAAGTCAACCTGATCTGATCTCATGATTAATCATCTCAGTGGCTCTTTGCGATGACTTCCAATTACTCATTGCCCTTCCCTGCTACTAACATTGACCCATCCAAACATCTCTCCCCACCCACCAGGCTGGCATGTGCTATTGGATGAAGCTTGATCCTCTCTATAATTACATTCATTACACATTTATGATGGTGATTTTGCTTAAGCTCGAAAGCAACTCAGCATTTATTTTTGCTTCGCTTTGCGTCAGCATTCTCCACACACTCATTAGAAGCTCTCAAAACTAACTTCACATCCCCAATCCTACCCACAACTCAGCTCATCCTTATTATAAGAACACAACACCATATCCATTTTATTGAAACTATCATCAACACAAAAATATGGTTTTCAGGACCTATTTATTGGGCCACCTGGTCTGCTGGCATTGGGCTCTACACAACTTTCAATGTTTTTCATAAGATTATGTGTGTATATAATTGGATTCCATCTCTACAATGCTTCCTTCACCACATTCATAAAGCATTTATCAAGTTATCGATCAGTCATTATGGTCTGCAAATTGTTTAGCTGTTATAAATACCCTATTCTTAACCATAATGAATCTCCACATTCTTATGAGTAGTTATTAGGAGCGACCATATATTTTCTTTTCAACTAAGTAAAGTTAGTGTGTTCCCAATAATTTCTAAGTAGTAAATTTCAGAAATCATGAATTTTAAATAAAAGAGACTTTTAAGTTTTATTTTTGTAGAACTTTGTCTTTATCAGCTGAGAAATTTTCTCCAACACTTAAATTTCATTTTTGCTAATTGCTTTGTAGGGCAAAGAACAATTGAAATATAATGAGATAAATTAGGTTGCTAATAAGAAGGTGAAAACCTTACCTGAATAAGAAGCAAACAATATTATGCATAGTTCTCTATGCATTAATAGTGTCATGTATAAGTATGCTTATTCATTTTAAATGTGAATTTAAAAACTCTAATTACAATACTGTTAGCATAAGTAGACCTATTGTCTATCTTTTAATGAGATGAAACAATAACAAAAACCAATCTTAAAAATTCAAACTTGTCTCCATCTTTTATTTCAAAGGATGGCATAAATCTGCAGGACAACATTATGTTATTTAAGTTATATATTTAAGTACATCCTTAGAAGACTATGCTCTAATAATCCAAAAGTTTTGAACAATTTTAAATAAAATAATTTGGGATAAATTTGATGTGTAAGCTAAGATGTAGTAAAACCACATACATATTTTTAAAAATACTGACTTGAAATTTCAAAAGAAGAGTTATTGGGAAAACAAAATTTTGGTAGATAAAAACTTGTGTGAACAGTATATAACACATCTTAATTTTAATATACCCAACTAACAGGATTTCGGTTCTTAAGTCTTGTTTCTTTTTTTTTTCTTTCCCATTCTGGTGCAATTTACTAATCCATCTTTACCCCCAAGCCCAAATATGAGAGAAAATCAATGGATTTTACATAGAATTCCTAATATGAATTTACTCAATGTATATTGTTTGATTGTATGCAGTATACCTGGTAAGCACATATATTGATCCTTACCATTCAATACCACAGCATGATGATACCTCAAGTTTCTGTCGAAATCCATTTAAAGCACAAAGTTGTTGATCCATGTTCTATATTCCAGGTGGCTACCTGTCACTTCCTAAATAAAAATGTTCCTTCAGGTTGGTCTTTCAACCTCCAAGCTTCTCTTTCTACATAATCTAACATTAAGAGAAATGCATTAGAACTATTTGATAAACAGTGGTGTCAGATTTTCTGTAAGAAAGTACTACAGCTACATCTGTGAAAGTCAGTTACAGTAGAGACACAAAAGAAAATACCACTCTAATGGATTGAGTTTAAAGGCATGGTAAAAATGATCACCGAGAATTTGGAAAACATAGCTTAGGCAGAAATATACAACAAATAATTATAATGAAATATTAGAGAATGGTATAAAATGCAACATAAAAACAACAACAATAAAAACAAACAAACAAAGAGGAAAACTAATAAATCCTGATCAAGCTTGACAATCCTATATGAAGTGGTCTGAAATAAAGATAGACCTAATTTGCATTTCTATAGTTGGGGACATCTAATTATACACTTTCTACAGGTTGACCATGATGGAACATAACTATAACCCCAGTATGGGGAGGGTGGAATAGTTCAACTGCTTAAGTTTATTTTGGAGGGGGGAAGTGGTGTATTTCAAGACAGGGTTTCTCTTTATAGCAATGGCTGTCCTGGAACTCACTCTGTAGACCAGGCTGGCCTCGAACTCAGAAATCTGCCCGCCTCTGTCTCCCAAGTGCTGGGATTAAAGGCATGTGCTACCGCTGCCCGGCAGAACTGCTTTAAGTTTTGTGAGTTTGAGGTCAGTCTGGGCCACATTATGTGTGTTAGACAACCCTGGGCTACAGATGTCTTTTTAACAAAACAAAAAAACAACATAGCCAAATTATACAATTATGAAACTTTATTCTAGTCAGAGCACAGTAAGTCTTAATCCAAGTTAGAATTAACACAAAGAACATTTTTGAACACTTTAAAAACATGATATGAAAAGATATTGATGCCAAATTAGCAACTGAAAGTTACCATTTTAGCATTGCTTAAAATATATTTATTTATCTATTTTACTTTGTGTGTATGAGAGTTTTTATCTGCATATATATGGGAACCATGTGCGCAATGTCCAAGGGTATTAGAAGAGGGCAAGTAGTGGTCTGAAAGAAAATGGCTTCCATAAGCTCATAGGGACTGGTACTATTAGGATGTGTGGCCTTGATAGTGTAGATGTGGTTTTGTTGGAGGAAGTGTGTCACTGAGTCAGGCTTTGGGGTCTCAAATGCTCTTGCCAGGGCCAGTGTGGCATTGTCTTCATCCTGCTCACTGATCTAGACATACAACTCTCAGCTTCTTCTCTGGCACCACATCTATCTATATGAGACTATGCCATGATGATAATGAACTAAACCTCTGAAACTGTAAACCAGCCCCGATTAAATGCACTCTTTTATACCAGTTGCCATGGTCATGCTATCTTTTCACAGCAAGAGAAACCCTAACACCCTAACTAATACAAGGGCCTGAAATACCCTGAAACTGGAGTTCTAGATGGCTGTAAGTCACTGTAGGTGCTTAGAACTGACTCCTGGTCCTCTGCAAGAGCAACAAAAACTCTTTATACCTGGTCTTCTCGCTCCAGCATTCCACTTTCTTTTATTTATTTATTTATTTATTTATTTATTTATTTATTTATTTGCATTATACTTTCTTATGGAATTTTCTCACATAGAGTGTCCCACTTATTTATTCTAAACTCTACACTGGATTTCTAACAGTTGTTATATTCTAAGCTGTACATATGAATGTGTTTCTCTTACTATGATATCTTCTTTACTGTGAATTTGCTTCACTTTTGTCACAACCATACAATGCTGGGATTAGGTTGTAATTCTTGAGAAATAAGAATCAAGAGCTAATTCGGAGCTAGAAAGAAGCTTTGTTACACACATGTGCCCTTACCTAACTCACCGAGACACATATTGGCTTTATGTCAAAACCTCAGCTAAGGAAGGGATTGACTCCTAGCAAGTCCTTTTAAGTTATGAAGTCTTCCATCTCTGTTTTCAGTCATTGACTTTTATGGATGCTTAGGCCTCTGTGATTACCTTATGTGGGGTGGTAATGTTCAAGGCTAAAACCACCTTGGGAAACAAATAGGCAATTTCCTAATAGTTAAATATATACATTTTATGTGATCTAGGCTTTCAATTTAAGCAAAGTCTGAATCCAATCCTTGAATTCACCTAAAGGTGGGAGGAGAGAACTGACTGCATACATTTCTTTTCTGTCTACTACTTGTGTTTGTTAGGATGCACGCATATGCAAAAGCACTCCACAGACACACAATAATAATGAATAAAATAAATTTATTTTGGAGGAATGATACAAAAATTGACTGTATATTTTATTTTATACAATGGTCAGAAAAGAAAAACTAGCTAGTGATCTATATCAACAGAAAACTAATTGTTTTGAAGATAATGATGAATAAAACCAGGGACAGGTGAAAAAATTATAAAGAGTCATAAAAATACTTGCAAGATATTAGATGTGTGAATTAGTAATGAATATATGATTATATATTTCATGCTATATCAATGTCATATTGTATAAACACGTATTTACATACAAAGTCTGATTTCTTCTTTCAACTGTAACTGAATAAACACACACACACACACACACACACACACACACATATATATATATATATATATAAATATATATATATATATATATGGAAACTTTGATGACAACTGGGATTTGACTAAGGGAAGAAATTCATGCTGACTCTTTTTTTTTTAAAGTTTATTTATTTATTTATTTATTTATACTCCATATTTTGTTCCCCCTTCCCCCTAGCAAACTTCCTACAGTTCCACATCCCATACTTCCTCCCAACTCCCCGGTCTCCACGTGGATGTCCCCACCCCCACTCCACTTGAACTCTAAACTCCTTGGACCCTCCAGTCTCTTGAGGGTTTGGTGCATCACCTCTGAATGAACCCAGACCCAGCAGTACTCTGCTGTATGTGTGTTGGTGGCCTCATATCAGCTGGTGTATGCTGCCTGTTTGGTTGTACAGTGTTTGAGAGATCTCCAGGAGCCAGATTAATTGAGGCTGTTAATACTACATAGGAACATTAAAAGCCAAAATTCTAGAAAAATTACAAAGTTATCTGAGAAACATTTTTATCCTGATAAAGCAATTGAGCTTCATAAAGCAGAAAAAGTATTGCTCTTAAGAATTAATTAAAATATACACCTTTCACATTATTATACAGAAATAGAAACACAACAACCCTCACTGGTAATTTTTTATCTTAAGATAGTAGCGGAATTCAAAACATGTTGTTGTCGTGAATGCCTAAATACTGAACTCCATAAACAGAGGACTGTTTCTCTCTCTCTCTCTCTCTCTCTCTCTCTCTCTCTCTCTCTCTCTCTCTCTCTCTCTCTCTTCATAAAATTCATTGTATAACTGACAAAAAATACATTTCAAAAGCATGATTTCAAAATGCAAATTCTAGTAGTAAGCTAATCAATAACCAATTCAAGCAAGGATGAGTTAGCATTCAAGAGACTGGCAGGTACCTCAGACACACAGCTTTGAGTTACTTTGAGTCACTCTTAGACTATACTTCTGCATGATCAGAAATAGTTGATAGGAGAAATTATACAGATATGATGAATTACCCGTTGATACATGAGTCTTCTATTGTTAAACACCAGTGCCCATGTAGGTTTCCTTACATTTCTCCTGCCTTGCACATTTTAGATATTAAAGAATTTACCTTAAAATGTATACAACAAACATTTTTATTATTTCAGGCTGAAATTGTGTAGGGAGGTGAAATTCCATAATGAGCTAACTGTCTGAATTTGCTTAGCATGTAGCCAGCTGAGAATGTTCTTTTGGGAGGATGTCCTATGTGTACCAAGCATAGAAAATAATCCTGATCTCCAGAGAGTGGTTATTGAGGCTTAACTAAACTTCATCAGCAAATTTCATTGTATTGTTTTGTGTCTCTGCAAAGCAGTGTGTTTCTACTTTCATTATAAGATGTATGCTTGGATTGCAGACACCAGAAGACAATGTGTCTTCCTCTGTTGCTTTCTGTTGTATTGCCTATAAACAAAATATCTTACTGACTCTGAAGGTCACTTTTTAGGGTATTCTAGCTGAACAGAGAGCCCTACCAATTAGTCCATTTCCATGCTTCACCCCAAAATGTTAGATAATTATAGCCATGCATGGTTATGTCTATAGAGTACTGAGAAATTAAACCCAGCACCCGTGGCATGGAAATTGTTCTCACAGATGACCATTTCTCCACGACTGCTTCTATCACATATCTATCTTTTATTTTATGAGTGTTTGTCTGCATGTTTGTGTATGCACCATGTGTGTGCCTAACACCTAAGCAAGTCAGAAGAGGACACAGGATTCTCTGGAACAGAAGTTACAGATAGTTTTGAATTACCATGTGGATGTTTGATATAAAATCTGAGTTCTCTGGAAGAGCAGCCATTCCTCTTAACACCAATCCATCTCTCCAGATTTTCCTATATATTTAGTCGCAGTTTCCTTAGATTCATATTCCATATAGAAACTTGTTCTAAACCTCCATAACGTCATTGCATTTTATGTGTGTGTGCATACACACACACACACACACACACACACACACACACACACAATGCTTGTTCAACTCTTCCCATTTCCAACTACTGTGAAGATCCTCACATATTAATTAAAACTTTAATTCTTTTATCTTAATGTCCTTTATTAATTGAGTCCCTACACAGACAGACAGATTGTGCAACAATTAAACGTCATAGAGTGTGATTTTGTGTGTATGTGTTTTAATCTCTTATATTATTTCAAAGTTATATTGTTAATGTGTTCATGATCATGGTTTTATGTCATCTGTTGGTTTGTTTCAATGACATCTTGACTGTAAGTAAAAACAAACAAACAAACATATTTCTAAGGGCAATATATTGGTCACAAATAAACTTAGACATCCAATCATATAGCAGAAAAAACATTTAATTTTATATAGTGTAGTCATTAAAGTGGTGGTTATGAAAACAAAAAAGACAGAAAATAGATTTTTTTTTGAAAATAGAAAAAAATTTTTTGAGACAAGGTTTCTCTGTATAGCCCTGGCTGTCCTGGAACTCACTCTGTACTCTAGGCTGGCCTCGAACTCAGAAATCTGCCTGCCTCTGCCTCCTAAGTGCTGGGATTAAAGGCGTGCGTCACCACCGCCGTGCTAGAAATATTTTCATTTAGCATGCTTTTAATTATGTACAATTAGAAAATGATTTTTTGGGGTTGTGGTAAAGTGTTTAATTATTTTCTTCTATTTATGTTTTTACATTTGGGATTGTATATATTTGTGTATGCATATATGTGTGTTTTGAACTGCATAAGTCTGTTTGTGTGTGTGTGTGTGTGTGTGTGTATGCTGTGTTGTGGAGGCAAGATGACAGCCTCTGGTGTCATTCTCCAGAGATGTCATTCCGTTTTTAATTGAGACAGGGTCTCTCACTAGTTAGAGCTCTCCAGTTTGGTGAGACTGTGTGCCTAGCAGGTCCCACAGTCCATCCTGATGCTTTCCCAGCATATATGTGTAAGCCACCATGCCTCCCTTTGGTTTCTGCGTGGATTCCTGTGGAGCCAAGCATTAGTGCCTGTCTTTCCAAAGTAAACACTGGTAAAGGAACTTTTGCAGTTCCTCCTCTACTTTTTTCAATGAAGCGAACTGGCTGTTTTTTTGTTTTGTTTTGTTTTGTTTTGGTTTGTTTTTTGCATTTGAACAACAATTAGTTGACATATTTTCATCAATAATTAATTCATAAAAACAAAAAAAATCTTTCCAGGTTATTATAATGTACAAGAAGTTAGACAGGGGATGGCATATTTTGTAATTTATGTTTGATGGTTATTTAAAATAATCGTACAAGTGAAATAACATTTATTGGAATCATCACAGTGACATTTTATCCTTGAAGAAACCTAATTAGGATGTGTTGCAAGTGCCATTTTTCTTAAATGAGACAACCTACCCAGTGTCACCTAATTACTGTAAGTAAAGGAAATCTTTCCCTCCCTAAGTTGCTTTTTATCGAGTTGTATGATCACAGCAAAGGAAAACAAACTAAGGTAAAGCCTCATTGGGATTAAAGCAACACTTACTAAGAAGAAAATAACTTTCACAATTATAAGCCCCTTTAGAGAGAAATTATCTAAATGCTTATTCATTAAGACAGTATGCTGTATGCCACTTCAATGACAAAAAAAAAAAAAACAACCTAGGGCTCTATAAAAATCAGTAAAGAATCTCTTCTAGGCCAAAACATTGTGGAGGCTGGATAGTTCACTGTGTCCATAAAAGCCTCTGTATCTGAGTGGATTTCCCGTTGTTACTGTGCTCTGCAAATCTATGTGGAAGGCTTAGACAGGGACACAAACATGTCTGCTACACTGCTGAAGTCACTTTCTAAGCTTCTTAAATGGTTGAAATTACAACAAGACTCTATGCAGTGCTTGGTTTAAGTATAATTTCCACAAGTGGAATTTCCTTTGTTAGTTTCACCCTGAAACGTTTATCTTGTTACGTGAAGATAGATTTTGGAGAATAAGGGCTTTATAGCTCAGGGTATCTAATCTTTAAATCTCTGCTGTTTCACTGTAAATTCATATTCTATTGCAACAACAAAGTTCTACTGCAACAACCAAAAAGTGGAAACTGAGTGTATGTGAATGTTTAAATACATGTTAGATTAGACTAAAGAACATATGTGACACTAACAGGAAGGGGTTATTCTGAGTCGATACCTTATATAAATTTTCAAAGAGAAATATATTGCTGAATATACACATACACATTTACAGACAGAAAGCATTACCAGAAGATGATTACACACATAATTGAGAGAGTAAGCTCTATCACAATGCATGGACGATTTCATGGAAGATTTCATGTGTAAATATACCATGTGAAAATTCTGACATCTCAAATCTCATTTTCCAGCCTCAAATGAGAAATGAGTTTAAAGTAAGTATTCAACTGATCCCTAGTTTCTTGAAAATAATAGCAACTTTGTGTCAGAATGTTTTTATTGTTGTTGGCTTAAACATTATCTTCTCAAAAAAATGTGAAATCAAAGGAGGTATCACGTATATCAGAGATAGTGAAATTGTATCTTATTAAAATAGAATTCCAATAGGATTACATGGAAGGATGATGCTCTTCCTTCATTCTCCTTGGTCCTTATCTCTGCCCTCTGTGCTTTGTTTATAGAATGAGTTTTACAGGACCTTGACACTAAATGTGTCTAACAGTGGAAAGAGATTGTTACAAGAACCTGGAAAAATGAAAATCTGCTATTAATCATTTAGGTCAAGACGGGACATGATAAAGACATTAGTACACAGATGTTGGATCTTAAAAAATATCCTATTTGTGAAATGATATATTTACTAACAAGAAATCTGAGTCTCAAATACATTTTGTAATTCACACAAATTTTGCATAGATAAGTATGGTGGATACATGAACCTAGTTCTAGAATATTTGATTTTAGAAACCAAATTAAATACCATAATTTGTGCCTACTGTTGGCCTACTTATGGCATCTGAAAAACCATATCTTTTAAAAGAGGTTTGTATAATTGATTATTTATTGGTAGAATGAGTCTGAAGCCAAACACCCCTATTATAACATATAGTTTACAAAATTATATGAACAACAAGGTTAAGATAATTCAATTTTGATGTACAATAAATATTGGTTATTATATTTCCTTGAAAACTATTTAGGAATGAATAAGCTGAAAAGGATAAATACTATACTGTATGTTTTATAGGAATATATCACTGTTTTATAGCTTTTATTAAATAAATTTTCCTTATAGTTTATATATAGCTTCATATATACATTATTCAACATTATACATTATATATTTTAGTATTATCTGAGCTATGAAGTACATGGTATGAGGAAAACTGTGAGTTTTATTTTAATTTACAGCATTTGAAATAATATCTATTATTGTCCATGTAAAATACCAAGATAGAATAAGTCAATGCATGTTTCACTCCTTAAAGTTATTACTTTATTCATAAAATCAAACCTTCAGCTGTTAAAGACTAGATTATTCAAACAAGCATATTGATGAGTTAGCCAATGTAGAAAGAGACAAGAAACATTTTTTAAATGCAACTATTTGAAATCTGACTAATTATTATAATCATGATTGTACTTATCAAGTATTTGATTGAAATAAAATATTTTATTTCCTTAACATATGTATTATATGGGGAATCCTTCCCATATTCAATCACCAAACCCACACATTATTGTGGATGCCAGCAATTGCTGGCTGACAGGAGCCTGCCTGTCTCTTGAGAGGTTCTGCCAGTGCCTAACTAATACAGAAGTAGAGGCTCACAGCCATCCATGGACTGAGTACAGGGTCCCCAATGAAGGAGCTGGAGAAAGGACCCAAGGAGCTGAACAGGTTTACAGCCCCTTAGGAGGAACAACAATGAACTAACTAGTGCCCTCAGAGCTCCCAGGGACTAAACCACCAACCAAAGAGTACACATGGAGGGACTCATGGTTCCAGCTTCATATGTATCAGAGGAAGGCCTAGTTGGTCATCAATGGGAGGAGAGGACCTTGATCCTGTGAAGGTTCAATGCCCCAGTGTAGCAGGGCCAGGAAGCAGGAGAGAGTGGGTTTGGTGAGCAGGGGGATGGGGAAGGGAATAGGTATTTTGTTTTGTTTTGTTTTGAGGGAAAACTGGGAGAGGAGATATCATTTGAAATGTAAATAAAGAAAATATCTAATAAAAATTAAATAACTTCATGCTTCTATATAACATCATAACCATAGTCATATTGTAGGGAACACATGTCAGATAAAACTACCACAAAGAGTGAGACATAGTGAGTGTTAACTTCCACGGTTGCATGAGTCTTTACATGACATATTAACAAATAATTTTTCTGTTCTTCCAAATATGTAAACAATAAAAATATATTAACAACTGATACTTATATTTTCAATGTTTCATGCACATGCAACCAAATACATTATGTCTAGCTAGTGTTACAACATGGAATCATATTTATTCAGCTTTCAAATTTTAATAAATCTGTGGAGTTTTTCCTCTTTAGATCATAAGATTTCTTATCTTCTCTTTACTTTTCTGTGCAGTAATAAACATCATGACCAAAATCAATTTGAAGATAAAAGAATAAATGTTTCATTTTAGGTGACAATCTACACAGAAACTTCTCCAGGGACTTGAGGTAGAAACCCAAGAAGAAAGTGGCTTAGTTGTTGACTTTCAGGCCAATGTTTAAGTATTGTCCTTATACAGCCTGCATGGACTTGCCTACAGATGGAACAGCCCTTACTAAACCAATTAGGAATCAAGGAAATGTCACAGAGACATAATCACCAGACAATCTGATGGATGCAATTTTTCAGTGAAGACCTGCATGCATCAATGATTAGCTAGCAAAAGTTATTCTCTGTTTTTATTTATTTTATGTTTTATACTTTCTCTTAATGTTTAAGTACATTTCAGGGTTTTTTTTGTTTGGTTGGTTGGTTTTGGTTTTTGGTTTTTTTTTTCAAGACAGGGTTTCTCTGTGTAGCCCTGGCTGTCCTGGAACTCACTCTGTAGACCAGGCTGGCCTCAAATTCAGAGATCTGCCTGCCTCTGCCTCCCAAGTGCTGGAATTAAAGGTGTGGGCCACCACCACCTGGCTATTATGATAATTTTTATTATTTATTTATTTAATTAGTTATTTAATTGAGATGCTGATTCCTTCTCATCATGGCATACAATGTATGTATATATTAATACTCTATGCATATACACACATATATATGCATATACATATATATGTGTGTGTATATATATGGCTAATCTTGTAGGCTTTATTAAATCAATGAATTTCTCATCTCTCCAAAAGTAAAAAAAAGAATAAATAGAAAACTGATAGGTGCATCAAATAATCTTGAAAATAATTCTGTTAACTTATCCCCATCTCCTGAGAATTTATGGAGAATAGGATGGTACTCACATCTTTGCTCATATTGAATGTTGTTTCTTATTTTCCCTCTCCTATACTTACAGATAATGTAAAATATTACTCTTACTTTTTTATTTTTTAATTCAGTAGATGTTATATCCCTATTCTCATTTTGAGTTCTATCTTAATTATTTTTCCAAAATATTGTAAATATCTTTTAGTAAATGTTTGGTATTATTTACTAATGTGGCATATATTTGTATTGGAGGCATTGATCTTTACTTTATCCTTATATTTTTCTATTTATATTTTTGTGTATAATTAAAAATGTTCAATACATTTAACATACTTAATTTTATTTAGAAAACAATTAGTAGTTGCCTACTTTCTCCTTCAACCATATTTGGCCCAGGAATAGATCTTGAGTTGTGAGGCTTGACAAAAGCTTTTATTGATTGAGTCATTTTTCAATACACATTTGGAATTATTGACACAAAAATTCTCTGAATTTGTCTGTATTATATTAACTGAAGATTTATTCCTTAGTACATGAAAATGGTTCATGATGCATTTCATATGTATGTATACCTACATACTAATAGGGCTATGAACAATCATTGATACCTGTGCTTTTTATTTTACTATTCAAATATTTTACTTACAGGATTTTTTGCCTACATCTATTTCTGTGCACCGGGTACATGTAGTGGTCTCTGAGTGACTTGAATTCTAAATGGTTTTAACCCATCATGTAGGTGATAAGAATTGAACCCTGTTCCTCTGTAAGATCAAATCGTGTTCTCAATTACTTAGCCTAATTTCCAGCCCAACATGTGCTTTTTATAGCCAATATATCTACATAGACCAATACTACATCATTATTTTTTCTTTTTTATAAATATGGAAGTTTTTAAGTATAATTCTTCTGAGGGAACAGCATACTTCAAATTTCTAAATGGTTATCATTTATAATTTTTTCGATAATAAGTTTATCTTATATTTTGGAAAGATGTGCTCTGATCATTTCCATGTTTGATCACTGTGATTTTATAATTTCTGTGCTGAATAAAGAGATACCTTTGAGGTTATATCTTGTAACTGAGCACATCCAAAATTAACGTACTATTTATAGGAATACTTGCTTAGGTCTTAGGTAATTGACACTTTTGTGCTATTGAGTACAGATTCTCTTTTCTTTTGAGAATTGTAATTTTTTATATATTCTACATTCAATTGATGATGAATGTTTATCAGTTAATATTACTGCACAATATGTTTTTAACCCCTTAGCTCTTCATTTGACTAAGGAATATTAATTTATATTAATATTATTTACTTTCTTTCTGTGGTATGTGTGTGTGTATGTGTGTGTGTGTGTGTGTGTGTGTGTGTGTGTGTGTGTGTGTGCAAGAAAATACACAAATATATCACTCTACTTTCTGGGGGTCAGAGCATTATTAACAACTTGGAAAAGTTAGTCTCTACTTCCACAATGTCTCACCTTGTCAGAGTTTGAGTTAAGCACTTCCATCTCGTAAGTCATTACACTGATCCTTGATATTCTTAAGACATTCCTAGAAAAATCATCTAATAGCAGTTTCTGAATTGTGATTGTATATTTTTCCTTTAAATACAGTAATGAGATGAATTGAAGTAACAAAGGACCAACTTTAAACCTTCACCAATTGCCTAAAGCAGATTATGATAGTTATTTATCTAATACTTTTCATACATGTATTTTTTCTTGCCTGTTTCACTGAAGATATTTTAATACAAAAATCAAGTTCATTATTGTCAGTTAAGTATTAAAGGCTATTATATTGTATCTTCAAGAATCACTAATGCCAATATATCTGTTTGCAGAATAATGTTGAAAGTGTACTACTTTTGTTGGTGCTGTGAAATATTTTCATAAATTAGAAAAGTTATGTCTTAGAATTTTCAAATTTCCTATCTTCTGAAGTGCATTGAACATTTACAGGTTTTTTTCTTATTTTATCAGTTTAATGGTATATGTTTTGTTGCTCTGACCATCAATGACTTAAGGGAGGAAAACATTTATTTGAGTTACACATCCAGGTAACAGAGTCCATCTCAGAAGAAATGAAGAAAGTTCAGAGAACAAAACGGAAAGCCTAGAAGCAGAGACCAGAGAGGAATGTTGTTGTGAGCTGAGTTTCTGGCTCAATCTTGTTTAATTAAACTTTCTTATACAGCCCAAGACTACCAACCCTAGGGCTGAGGCTACTCACAGAAGAAAATCCCCCGAAGATGTGCCCATAGGACCATTTGATCATTTTCCCTATATTATAGAGGTAGAAAATAAGATTTTCCAATAACTTCCGTTTTTTTCAACCCAGGAGAAAGCCACTATTGAATGTATAACTTAGAAACTGCCTTATAAAACAGAAAGAAACTCACTTTGCTTTTTATACATGAGAACAAATTCTGTGATTATTCTCCTTGATCATTAATTGAAATTCTACCTGATGGAGTATTATTCAGTTGTCAATAAAAATTATTATAGTGAATTTTTTGGCAAATGGATGGAATAGAAAAAAAATTATCCCGAGTGAGGTAACACATACCTAGAAAGATAAAAATGGTAATATTGTCTTATATGCAGATATTTGCCATTAAATAAATCATAACCAACCTACAATATATAGAGCCAGGGAGGATAAGTATAGAGAATAAAACTAGGGGGATACTGGGAACTCCCTGGGATGGTGAAATAGAAAAAAAAAATATGAACTGGACTGAGAGCCAGCTGTGGGAAAAGGGGGAAGATGAGCAGGTGCATACTGGGAGAGAAAATGGTGTTGAATGAGCAAATTCACAGTGAGATAGACAGAAATAGAGAGTATTTGAGGGGTAGTATGGAAACATAAGTCAGTGGCAACTTCCTAAAATATATGAAGAGGATCTTTTTTTTTTATTTTATTTTTTTTATTTTTTATTTATATTAGATATTTTCTTTATTTACATGTAAATTTTTCCTTTCCCAGGTTCCCCTCCAAAAAACAAACAAACAAACAAAAACAACAAGAACAAACCCCTTTTGCCTCCCCTCTTCCCATGCCTGCCACTCCACCCTCTCCTACTTATTGGCCCTGGCATTCCCCTACACTGGGGCACAAAACCTTCAAAAGACCGAGGTCCTTTCCTCCTATTGATGATCGAATTTGCAATCCTCTACTATACACATGCTGCCAAAACACTCAGTCCCACCCTTTATAGTCTTTGATTGGTGGTTGGGTCCCTGGGAGCTCTGAGGGTACTAGTTAGTAATTGTTGTTCATCCTAAGGGGCTGCAAACCCTTCAGCTCCATAGAACCTTTCTCTAACTCCTTCACTGGGGACCGTGTACTCAGTTCAATGAATGGCTGTGAGCCTCTACATCTGTATTAGTCAGGTATTGTCAGAGCCTCTCAGGAGATAGCTATATGCTTGTCCTTCCTTCAGTCTCTGCTCCATAGTTAATCTCTGCCACTCCTTCTGTGGGTATTTGATTCCCCTTTTTAAGAAGGAATGAAATATGAAGAGGATCTTAATTAGGTTTCCTAAAAATGGGAGAGACTAAATCCCAACTGACCCATATCTGAGACCAAAACAGACTTCCAGTACCATGACTTGGTTGTACTCAATTAAATTGTTTGTCAAGGTGTTGCATAAAAATCCCCCAAATAACAAAATCTAGTCAAGACAGTGAATTTCTCTTCAAAACTGAATGTCAGGCCCTATTGCAACATTCACACAACTCATTAAACATGGAGAAGTTGAGCTAGTGCTTAAATGGAGCCTTCAGTCCTATGTTCTAGCATCTTCGTTGAGTGAATGTACTCTGCAGGCTATCAAAATAGAAAAATAAACAGCAACCCAGCCACAAACTGTTGACCTACAATTTGTTCTGCTTCCAATATACTTATGGAAATAGCCAACCAAAGTATGAACAAACTTAAGGCCCAGTTCATGAAACAGAATCCATACTTGACACTGCTTGGGTGACCATGACCAGAGACCCATGGTAAAACCAAAAACTAAAATGAGTCCTAAGGATATTCTGTCATACTCATAGATCAGTGACTATTCCAGTCATCATCAGAGTAGTTTTCTCCTGCAGTAGACAGGAACAAATACAGACCTAAAGCTAGAAGTTGTGCAGAGAGAACACATAATTCTACTTGGAATGTTTCCATAAACATTGGAATATCTCCTCTCAGAACTCAGGAAAACAGTGGAAGAGGAAGTGGAAAGAGTGTAAAAGCCAGAAGGGAGTGGAGAATACCAGAGGAACAAAGTTCTCTGAATCAACTGAGCAAGCCTCCTATGAAATCAATGAGACTGAAGCAGCTAGAACAGGGCTGACACAGGCCTGTACTAAGTACATTCATATGTATTATTAATTCCAACTTAATATTTTTACAGAATACCTGATTGTATGTGGGAAGGGGTTTCTGATGTTTGATCCTGTTCTTTCGGGTCTGTTCTTTCTGTTGGGTTATCTGGTCCTCCATGAATGTAATCATTCTTGTTTTATTATATTTTATTTTATTTCTGTGCTCATGCTTTTCTTATGTAGAACATAAAAATAGTACATCCAGAGAGGAGGGTTGTGGGAAGGATCCAGGCAGAATAAAGGAAATGGAAAATGTAATCAGGATATATTATATGAGAAAAGAATCGAATTTTAATGAAAGAGAAATTAAAAAAAGAAAATTGAAATTCCAGAATTTTGACTATAGGGTCCATATGTAATTGTAGGAATGAAAGTAAGAATTTAATGTGAAGTATAGCTAAAAGTGTTTCTTGTACATTTTTATCATTTAAAGCATTTTAACATGTATATATTAAATTTCTAGATTGAGATTCCATTGTTTTCTATGATATAGTTATGCTTTTATTCTCTCTATAAGAACAGATTTGATTTCCTTCTTTACATTATTAAAAGAAGAATGCAATTCAATGAAAAAATTAGATGTTTAATATTAGATTGGTGTAATGTAATGTTCAAAATTTTAAAACCACTTTTATTCTGTTCTCCATTTTATTTGTTTTTTTTATTTTTAGTTTTAGTTCATTTTGAATAGTATACTATGTGTTTTGTTCATATTTATGACACCCAACTCCTTTAAGATAAAGCTCTCCCTTTCCTACATACCCATCTTTTGCTTTTGTTTAATCCTAAATTATAAGAGTTTGTTCTTGCCCAAATATAATTTCAATGAGTGGCCTTTTGCTGGAGAGTTGTCAACTTAACAGAATTATACTCTGAGCAAATTATCTCTCCTTCGTCTTACAGCTAACAATGGCCAACATGGACATGACTAAGAAACAGCACTAGTCACAATAACCTAAAAGAAAAAAATCTTAGGATAAATCTAATTGTAGAATAATCAAGATTTCAAAGACAACCTGCACTGCAAAATAAGACTCCATCAAACAAAAAATGAAACACTACACACATACACACATACTCCACACACAACACACACACACACACACACACACACACACACACACACCAAACAATGAACCCCAAAAATGTGAAAATGCCTGCAAGTACCATAGGTAAAATACTAGTACAGGGATTACATTTCAATGAGTGATGACACTGATTGACAAGAAATCAATACTGGCAAAATCATAAATATGGATGCTGCATCAGAGTCCAGTAAAAGGAACTATAGCATCCTGAAAATGATGTGATGTGCTCTGAGCTGGAGTTGTGATTCTGTAGAACCAAGATATCCATGCATGTGTGAAAGGCACTATTTTGACACCCATTTTTCAATACTAACTGAACAATAAATAAAAACTAATAGAGAAATAGCATGTCCTATAAAAGTAATTAAAATATACTTAAAGGTGTGTCTTTAAAATACCTTTCTAACTGAATGCATTTGTTAACATTTCAATTTAAAAAGGATCCTCATCAGCTTATTCATAATTGTCTTTGTAGTTTGGAATCAAGCTGTTATGAAAACCATTATAAAATGTTGGTTAAACAGAGACCATAGTGGTAGTAATTAAATGATAAAACCCAGGCACTATTACTCCAGTTTTGCATAAATTTTTCATGGATTTTAGAGTCTTACACATTGCTGCATTTACCATCTCTCACAAGAATCATTTGGGGGAGTAAATAAGCTTTCAATGCAGTTTTGAAATGTGCAGTTTAACTGATTTTGAAAATCACTCCCCCTGTACTATTTAACAGAGAAAACAAGTTATAAGTAACTGAGGGTTATTGATTTGGATTATTTTATTTTTATTTCAATCTTCTTTTAATCAATGAAAATCCAATGAATCTTTTAATGGTAGGTCTCAACCTAAGACCTTAGACAAGTCACAATAATTAGTGGAAGTGATGATAGAATGTCAGAACTGTTCAAAGGATGTTATCACAGAATATTTATGAACCTGTTCACATTTTATATATAGTTACAGATTGCTTAACTCTGGGGCAGTGGTCTGCTCAGGCAACCTAGGCCCAGTCGAGTAATAGGCCTAGAATCCTGGAGCCCCAGTGGGCAGTTTCTGCCTGCAAGGGGCAAAAGGACTTTGGCTATAACTCCTGGGTCCTTCGTTCCTGTTTCAGTCACAACCTTTCACAGCTGCCACTGCAGGAGATGTGTGCTCTGTCAAGTAGACAATGCCCCAAGCTCCCTGCATTATAACTGGACCCTACCTGCAGTCATCTGACCACAGCCAGGCATAGCCCGTCCCACAGACAGATAGCCATGCCTCACAAAATGTAAGGGGCGGTTTGCCCCCTCCCCTCCCTCTTGCCTTCTTCCTCTCTCTCATGCTCTCTTGCTTCCTTTCTTTCCTTTCTCTCTCTTTCTCTCTTTCTCTTCTCCTCTCTTTCCTCTCCTTTCTTTCTCTCTACATGACTGGCCTATTTTCTCTTTCCTATAATAAAATATCTCACTTATGTATTGCCTCCTTTTAACTAATGCAGCTCCAGACATCAGCAGCAGAGAGACTCAGGTATCAGCTGCAGAGACCCCCAAGCCTCAGCAGAGAGACACAAGCCCACACTTAACCATATGGCTACCCTCTGGGAGATGCCTTGGTAGATAACTTTGCTGTTCTGGAAATATCATAGGACACAGTTACATAAGCACAAATTGGATAGACAGCATCAAACCTTGACTGGTACTCCTAAAATACGTATCTGCATACAACCTTGATGCATTGAATACCATGATTGTAGCCCAGACGTAGGTGTTCTTTCATTTAATTTACCTAAATATGGAACACTTACAGTATAAAATATAAATTAGAGTCGGTAAGGAATATTGCTTTATGATGAAACTCTTGTTGAGCATGCATAAGGCACTGGCATTAATCTCCAGAATATAAAAAAGGAACAATAAATATTATGCAGAGGGTGACCCTGTACAGGTACTTTCTATGGCAATGATAGGGCTCCTGTTTTCTCTTGGTGGGTAAATGAGACAGTATCAAGGGTTCTTTACTGTTTATTGGAGTAGCTTTAATTCTGTTCTGTTTGTGTCTGGTCTGGTCTTATCTACTGTGTTAGGTCTGGCTTGGTTTTAGGACAAATTTGTCTGTGTAGTTCAGGCTCAACCAGATCTCACAATGTAGCTCATCTTGGTGCTCTATACTAAGACCACCTCCTGTATGCCTCTTGAGTGCTGGTACTGTAAGCATGCATCATCACATGCCACTCACGACTGTAGATTGTACAAACACAACACATTCAAACTGAACTACATTAGTTATCAAAACACTTCTTTTCTTCAATAATAAATTCACATTAATTTTCTGTAGTATTTTAACCCCATAAACATCCTATTTATTTCAAATTTGGTAATAACATACAGCTTAAAATAAACACAAAGTCCAGGTGTAAATTACTGTTACTTATATTCCAAATACTTCTTTTGTCTAATAAGTTTGTAGGTGTATGTCGTGTGTTGTGTGCCCAAGACAAACTCAGTGCCTTGTCAATGGCAAATACAATCTTTACCATTAACTTCCTGCCCCTGAGCATCCCTGCTT
>JADRCD010189882.1:0-40553 GCA_019843815.1 Montemys delectorum
GGGGGGGGGGGAGAGGCAAGGGGAGCTTAGCCATTCTCACTCCCCCAGCGCTGACATGCCGAAGACATTTGTTTCTGTACTAAGAACCGTGGTCATGAAACTGACAGGCTTGGATGCGAGATCCTGGATGACCCGAGCCTTAGTCATACCTGGTTTGACTCAAGAAGTCTATGTGGATTCAGAAAAACAATTATAAAGAAATAGGCTTGGTTAGGAAGAGGCATTTTGCTTGCTTTATTACCGCCCTCTTTGTTTTTCTTTTGAAAGAATTGCTTTCCATCCTCAGTGCATTTGTTTGGCTGAAAATTGATTGGCTGGCATATTCCATTTGTTGGATATTTTATATCGCCAGCTTTATCATCCTGAGCTGTATGTTTTTTCTATATGAAATAATTTAAAGGACTAGTAAACTCAAAGGTACTTTAGAATCTATGTTGTCTGACTTGTGTATTTCTTAGATGATAAATAACTAAAATGCCCTGCAAGCAAAGTGATTTGCATAGTCCCAACTGATTGTGTGATCATCACAAAATTGAGATTAGGTGGTATATTCCTTTACTGGGTCTCCTCCTATCTATTACCCTGTGTGTATAGTTTGGCTCTCCAGTAGCTTCTCTGGTTTATCCATGTTATGAGCTAGATACTTTCTATGACAAATTGTTTATCCTTTTAATTCTTTTAATTTTAGTTGTTAATTTAAAATTATCAGTCAAATCAATATGCTTTATTTATAGGTGATATTGATGATTATCAGTGATTCAAACCCTCCTTTCTGCATCACTTGCCACCTGTCCCGAGGCTTGCAAACACAACTATTTGGTCATTGAATATGTCTGTGGGACACTCGTGCTAGCACAGTTTCTCTGAGAATAATAGACTCAGGACTAGTTTGGACTTCTTTTGGTAAGTCTGCTGTCTGCTATAGAAAATTCTTCCTCAACACCTCACCATGAGGAAGGTAGTAGCTTCTGTTAAAATTTTCCACTGTGAGCATCGATCCTGGATGAAGACTGAGCACTGTGCGAGCCTATGCTTCTTCTAAATAGGTGCAGGTTACAGGATGGGTCACTGGCATAGTCAATAACACTTTTCAAGTTCAGAGTCTTTGTCCTAACCCAAATAACTGTAGACCATAGTGAGTATAGCACTCTCTTAGTCTGTCTCCCTCTGCTTACATTCTCCTTTCACGCATAGAGCACGTGCTATATGGAGGTAAGTAACTCCTTCAATGCTATGTTTGCCTTAGCTCTACAAACTCAAAAGATCTTCATACTGGGCTCACATCCCATGTGGTTTTATTTTTTTTAAACTTTCCGTTCCTTTCCTTTCTTCCTTTCATGTTTATTACTAAAAGACAACCAAGCTTTTCAGTTGTTTAGTGAAAAGCACACTTTAATGCTCTCTGTCTGCATGGAACACTGGGCACCTGTTTATCTTCCTTGAAAGATTTTTTTCTCCTTCAGAAAAGAGCAATCTTCGTATTTAAAATACTTCTGTTTCTGCTCTAGTTCTGTCATTATTGGTTGATCAAATCTGTTGTAACTACGATATGCACTCTTCATTCTATGGGGATTGGTTTAGGAACAGGCACACAAAGCAGACTGGGTTCAGGACAATGGTCTGCCCCTTGGAAATTTGTAAATGTAACCAATGTCATGATGCACGGAGAAAACACCTGTGGGGTCAGGGAGAGTCAGATGGCAAACATGAGTACTAGAGGGAAAACGTAAGTTCTCCATGGCCACCCAAACTGCCCAGAGTTCCTGGAGGGAGATAGGATTAGACCTAGAAGCAAAGTTTGTATTGGCTAATTCTAATCCAGTAGTATTGGACTTTTTTTTTTTTACTTTGAAAATGTGCTTATTTGTTTTCATGTAATAGCAATAAGTACCAGAAATGAAAACAAAACAAAACAAAACAAAATCATATGGTTTTCATGAAAGTTCTGCTTTCTATATAAAGATAGAAACTATAAGGGGTCTGTGTAACTGTGACTTTAGGTGAACCATCAGGGTCTTTATACTTCTTAGTGTCTCATTTGTCCAATGACACACATGCTCCTGCTGCAGAACACTGAAGACTCGGGGACGTGGAATGACTGATGAGTCCAGTCAGTAACCTGTGTCTCATGGGCCTGCCCACAACTCATGTACAGCTGCACAGAGAGGCTATCACGGGGGCATATTTAGGCAGATGATATTTTCATTTAGCCAATCTTCTGTTTCCCATTCATTCCTTTCCCCCAGTTTCCTTTAAGAGCGGAATCCTGCTTAGAAGAAATCACACCAGTACCCCACACAGCCCTCACCACATAATCTTCTCTGAAGTTGGGGTGTGGGTGGAGACTCCATCGCACCAGCGATTTTGGATCCGGAATAGAAGTGATAGAATTCTGTCCTGCTATCCCAAGTATTATGTAATCTTAAAGTCAAAAGACTCCTCTGAAGCATCTATCCATAGAGCCCAGTTATTGGAGTCTGTTGATTAAAACTGAATATCAGTTATTAGGTCTACAGATGAATAAAAATAAAATTTAAGTTCATTTTAAATACTAAACCTATGCTGGTGTATGTTGTAGAAATTCCTTAAACTGATGTTATAGTATTATTAAGTTAAGGACAAATCCATTCATAAAGTCATATTTATATAGCATAAATAAGAAATGCATATTTTCTCCTCCTCTTTCCCTTCCATGCTGGGACTATGGTTTGTAGATGGTGGCAAGTGCTTAATCAGTGAACTGCATTCTTAGCTCTTGATTTTTGTTGTTGCTATTTGGCCATATGTCTCAATGTATTGTAACTCAAGCAAGCTTGCCTTGAACTTTCTACAACAGGCAGTGTTGTCTTGAGCTCACAATTCTGATGTCTGTGTTCCATCAGGGTTGAAATTAGATTTATGTGTCTTCATACCTGATTCTTTATTTCTGATCTTCCCAAGAACAGGAGAACTGGACTGGAGGTGTGGCACATATATACACTGGAGGAGCAATGGAGTATTAGCATTTGACATTTAAGGCACAGTTTCAATTCTTGGCACTGCCAGGGGACAAGAGCATTAAGTTTGTGGAAATCATTCAGTCATCTCTATTCCTCTAGCAGATATAGGTTGACTATCCCTAGCTTCCTAAGCCAAAATGCTCCAAAATGAGAAATCTTTTGAGTCTCAGCACACCACCACCTACACATAGAAATTTGGGTACTTACCCTCATATGGTGTGTCACAGTTAAAATTGCAAGCATATTAAGGATACTGTATAGTAGTGAGAAAGTATATCTTAGGTAAAGTTGTCCCTCTCTGAGAAAAGGATGTGGAGCTGATGTTGAGGAGACCAGATGTCTTGGTCAGGGGTTGAGAGGAGGCTGGGGAAGTTAGAAGTATATGTATTCATTTCCAGCCATACTTCATTTGCTTTCTGAATGGATTGTTTTCTTAATGTTTATTTGTAAGCTCAGTGTTTTGAAATTGAGAGTGCATATCTTTCTAGGAATAATAGAGTAAGAATGGGAAAAAATAAATTCAAAGTGAGGATTGATCACACATGCCTCTAAACAAGTTCACTAATGGGAAAAACAAAGTGGCCAAAGAGGACCTGAGTTACTGGACAAAGCCTTTGCCTTGCTGAAAAAGTAATTCTGTAGTTATCAGTCATGAATGGAAACCTTCCGTTTGCCCAACATTACAACATTAGGGTCACAAAGTAGAGCTGCGCTTGTCAGGAATGAGAACATGGTTGACTCTACCTAGACAATGATGTCATAAAACTGAGACTTGAATTCTTTACATCAGTAAGCCCAGTGCTCAGGCAAAAACTGCCCTTGCCACAAAATTAGAGAATTCTGATGTTTGTGATTGCTTTATTGTTTGTTTTTATATCAACTGCATATATCGAACTCCTTCCTAGTCATGGTGGTACATGCCTTTAATCCCAGTACTTGGGAGGTAGAGGCAGGTGGATTTCTGAGTTCGAGGCCAGCCTGATCTACGTAGTAAGTTCCAGAAAAGCCAGGGCTACACAGAGAAACCCTGTCTCTAAAAACCAAAAAAAAAAAAAAAAAAAAAAAAAAAAAGAAGAAGAAGAAGGAGAAAGAAAAGAAAATATTAAGGTTTATATGCGTACTGGGAGTGCTTGTTTCCAGATACAAAGTCTGGTTGTAAAGACTATGTGTTCATACCCCTCTCTACCACAGTCCTCTGTGCTAGTGGGGAATTTATCCTCATGTCTGACCATTGTTGATTACATCTCTATCTATAGGTTTAAGTAGAGAAACCTGTTGTTTACTGGAATATTAATTATTTTCTCAATGTTTGTTAAATATGATTCATCTCTACTATTTCTCAAAATGTATCCAACATAAGATAAAAAACATTTTCTTTTCTGATGATCATCTAAACTGTTTTTCATGAGATGTATCTAAGCAAGGAACTTAAAATCTATGGCCAACTTCAGCATCATGGCCATGTTTTGGGAAAACAGGTGTCTCTGCTGCTGAGCTGGCCTTGTGCTTTCATGGTGTGTTTCTGTTGGCCATGCTATGTGGCTCATAAATTTTCAAGCATAGGAAATAGCACTTGATTTGTGAAGTTCTGCCTTTGAGGTAAAATCAGACCCATATCAGATGGATCCAGTGCAGCATCAAGAGTGGCTCATGTCACACACTGCCAGTGTAGAATATGAAGCCAAAGTGCAGTGTTAGTGATCCTCCAAAAATGGATGCAGGTGGACAAAGCTTCAGTCAAGGTTGCTACAAATGATTCTACTTTTGGCTAAGCTGTATTTTTGTAAACTGTAAACTGATCTGCATGCAAATAAATGAATTCAGTGAGTGTCTTTTTAAAATGGCTGTGATCATGAGACTTTGAAAATATATAAATCTACACTTTACCCTGCCTGTAATTGGGATCATTTTGTGTGGACAGCTGCCCAAAGTTGGGGTGAGATGTTTATGTACTAAGAAGCTAGTAGTAAATTTCTTCTGTATGGATTTGTGTTGGGGAGTTCATAGCACCAGAGAACTACTGTTTGTGGCTAGTTTTATCTACCTATGTGGAGCTTTTATGACTTACAGGACAAAATAAAACCTTTATTATAAAAATTCTCAAAGCTTTTAAGGTAGATGTTCTTAGGAACATTATGCAGATAATGAAAGAAATATTAGAATCATGAAGTATCGGACCTTCTGGTCCAGCCCTGTGATTTTATAGTTAACCCCAACAACATAGAGATTCCTGAGTGATTATGTTTTTAGATTTCAAGAGAAGACATGATGCAGGATTACTCAGTGAGCTAGGAACAGTCCCAAGGAATAAGTTAAGGGTGTAATCCTGAAGCATTTGTAACCTCTTCATCCTCCACTTCTACCTCATGGCTTCAAGAGTGGCTCACAGGTGAAGTTCCCTACACAGGGCTCTCTCTCCTAAGGGATGGATTTGAGATTTACACATGTGGTTGTGTAAGTACACTGCACTTACTACATTGTTTTGTGAATGCATATACATCCCCCCAACCTCACCCCACGACCCCCCCCCCACACACCTTTTTTGTGACACTGTCATTTTTCAAACTGCAGCACCAAGGACAGCACCTCTGCCATTAGTCTTTGACTCTTGCCACAAAGCTGTAGAGATGGACGTACACATTCATGCTCCTGCCTACACAGAAACTTATGTTATTTACTTCACACAGTAACAGTTTATACAGCAGAATGACTACGGGGTTTAGAAAGGGTTGCTCTGACTCGAAGAGAGTGAGCTCTCCATTTACATTGCTTTAATAGCAGTGTCTCCTTCCACTCTTCCACAACTACTAACCACAGAGCCCTTTCCCTTTCTCCCCCGAGGCACTGTTCAAAGGCTCCTTCATGCTTGTAACCTCAAACCACTAGTTACGGAGCTCCGAGTCAGCTCAGAAATAATCCCCTGTGTCTGAAAACATAAAAGGCAGCACAAGCAACTGCTGTTCATCTGAGTCATTTTGTGACAATGTCATCCTTTCTGCTCAGTCTTGTTCTTTCAATTATCTCGTTAGGTTGTGCTTTGTGTAGGACTATTTGCATGCAGTGTTTATATGACCCCTGTTGTTATTTAATCTCAAGATAGAAATTGAGAACTCATGTCTCTCATTCACAACACATTTGGTGGAGATTGGGACTTATCATCAATATGAACAATTCATTAGTCCTGGGGTAGAAACCTTGACTGAGCTTTTTGTACAATCCTCTAGCAACACAGAACCAAGAACCAAGAAATCTAAAACATGTGGTCACATGAGCATCAAAACAGGAATGTGCTTTGTATCAGTGAGGCCCAACACTCAGTTATTAAAAATAAAATATTGAATGACCTATGCATCTGTATGAACAATAATGACACCATGACATAAAAGAAATCTTCCTGAGACTGACTTAGTGGTCACAAATCCTACCTATTATGAGAATGGGAAAACTACATAGAAGCTATTTTCCTTCATTCATCTTCCCAGTTAGTAAGTGACACATGAGTCATACTCTTCCTCCTACTCACAAGCAGGATAAACACCCACATATCAAGTTTACTGCTGGGACATATTTCTCAAGTGGAGTGAAATTATTCACAAGAGTCCTAAGTATTTTGAGTGAATATTATTCCGACCCTTAACAACACTGATCAAGGGACTGTTTGTGTCATTATGCATCAGTTGTACAATGCAGGCTGATCTTGTTTTTTTCCCAAATGCCTTTGTAGAGTTGGTCCCAGTCACTTAGCTATATAATTTTCTACATTTGGAAGGTTCTGGATTTTATGCTCCTGCTTTTCCTTCTTAAGGTTGAATGTTTCACAAGTTATCAAACTTGTCATATTTTATTAATATGATAGTGCTTTCTTACTTTCAGATATAACATTATTTGGTATGACTTGGAATATTTAACATCGAGTCTCTCTCCTCTCTTTGGAGATTCAGTTCTTTTGTAAAGACACTAACTAGTGTCTCCATTCAGTTTGCTTCTCTCCTTCACACCCTTTATTTTCCCACATTTTTCTGACCATTAGCCATCAATGTTAACTTGACTAGATCCCCCCAACCTCACCAATCCTATATCTACTTGTCAGAATGCTCATGACTTCTTTGTTTAGATATCTGCTTCCCTGATAGCACCAGGTCCCCCCTCTTTTGAAACTTTAGCCTCGAAGATTTGGCAGTGTTCACCCTTAGCTCCAGTAGACCATCTGTGGTCTCACACCTTCATTTGTGCTCCTGACATTGTTGGAAGGAAAAACCTCTTTAACTATGGCAGTTGGCTACATTACAAGCATAGAAGTTCCAGTCTTAGCTGGACTTTCAACCTAGTCATCAATCATTTGTCTTTTTTTCCACTCTAAGTCATTCTCTTTCCAAAAACTGCAACTCTCTTCCCCTCCTGTTGTTCCACACATTCTCAACTGAAGATATATTTCTGGGTTCTCTTTATTCACATTTCTTACTTTTACCCATCTCATTTTCTTGATATTTCAAATGCATGGCTTCTACTCTTTAATCTCCAGCACTCAAAAAGGTTCCTAGTTAATATTTAAATAATTGAATGTTGGCTTGTGACTCTCTGTATCCCATACCTACCATTCCATCAAAAATCTAGCAAAGATCACCAGTGTGACCTGGTTTTAAGTTTAGTGGTATTTAAGACTTCCTTGACTTCTTTCATTTTGCTATAGCAATTGAAGATGATGCTTCACTCTGGTCCTTAGTCTTGCATCTGTGGCTTACCCACTTCATGATTCTTTTCTTCTCTGATCACCTTTAGTCTTGAGGCTTCTTCCACATTAACTTTCTTTGCTGTTCTAAAATTCAGATTCTATCTGGATTCTTGCTCAACAAACTCTCCTTGTCCAATCTCATTTTCTTCTTTTCAGTTTTTATGCCACAATTGAGCTCAAATTCTATGTTTTTGTCTTCTGGATGCTCCAGAATCTCAGATCTCAATTCATTCCAAATGAAACTAACAAGTTTATCTACAATCTAAACGTGTTTCTTCCACCATTCAGCCCCATCTTTTGGAGTGGAACGTATTGCCTGACTTTGGACAAACTAGGACTGAAGGATTTATTTCTCACCCCCTACATCTTCTATTTTTGTCTTTTATCTACTTTGTACTTTGTATTCCCTTTGTACCCAGCTAGCCCAGAGTTAGAGCCTAATAAATGTTTTAATTATAATTTTATGCCACACCAAAATGTAGACAACTAGAACAGAATTTGATTCCAAGGGATAAATCTATCCTCAACTTTGATGTGTCTATTAATATTTAGACCTACTGGAAAGATACTTAGCAGTTTGCAATGCCTTGAGGCAAAAATTTTTTTCTGAGGTGTAAAGTATGCTGTTAGAGTTTGATTCATTATTTTGACCTTGTTCGTTAAAAGCAAAGTGGGCAACTTGAGACTCAAGGACCTACATAGCTGGAAATATTAGCCTGGTGCCTAGAATTCAATAATAATGGATTGTTTCATCCATAGTAAATTATTGTTGATATCTTTACCCTAAAAAGAAGTTAATTAGTCTTACTTGTGCATTTTTATTAAGAGATTGCTATTTGGACTAGAATATTGAGTTAAAGTACAATGATATATCGAAACTATGAAAAATAAAGGTTTCAGTGATCATGAAATGTTATTCAATTATTCACCAAGAATATTGCAGGAGGCAATAGAGGGGGCAGTAGATCCAATGAGAACATTTAATTGATTCTACATAGGGGCTTTCAATACTGTTTAAACATAAAAGTCAAGGAAAATCCACTTTTCCTAGAGTATAGCTTGTACTGTTTTCAAACATTATTAATTGACCAAGATGCTTAGAATTGCCCTGTCCATGTGATCTTAACTCACCTTTTCTATAAATAGCCAAGACTATCTCGCAAAGAATGAGTTCAGACAGATGTGTAAGAGGCTCTTTTATATTCAGAGAACCCATTCTGGTTGCAGGTTTTAAAAGACACAATGGAAACAGTTACCTTAGGTTACTGATTTCAAATTTCAGAGCCTGTTTAAATAGATGTTAAAAACCTTCCCCTATAAGCTAGTAAAGAGCAAATGAATTCTGGCCTACTTTCTACCAGCTTCGGTAAAGCCTGAAGAGTATAGGTTTGGTAATGAGCACTGCGGTAATCGTAGTTTTGATTTTAGAATATGACAGTCCTTTAATATATATTTTCCTTTAGTAGCATTACTAGTAGTCTTAAAAATTAATCAACCAGCTGCTATCATTGATATTTTTGTAGATGGGAATGCCAAAGTTTTGGAAAGTTAAATGGAGCATCTCGAGCCTCACGCTGATGAGAAAGATGAGCCCGTTCTGATGCACCAGCTTCCACTGAGTGAGGTTCAAGCCACAAGCAACAAACGATTGTCATCTATATTCACTTGTGCTTGAACTATTGTGAGGACTCAGTATATGTATGTTTGTAAAAAAAGGAGATTGGTCTAAGTGGAATGGAATTTCAACCCCCAATCTTTCTCTTAAAGTATCCTACTTACACAACTTCAACAACATATGTTTGGGTCTAAATAGAATGATATGGGGGAATTCCAGTTGAATTTGAAAATCTTATACATTTGTGGCATCATCTGAGGACCTTTCCTCAAGGGTCAGAGGGTAAGCATTTTATTGTTAACCTACTTGAGGCTAGCTGCATCTTTTGGGATGTCTTTATCAAAGTCCTCCCTTCAAGGGTTGTGGATTGTGGAAGGGGAGGAGGAAAGAGTGGAAGGCGGCAGATGAGGCCAAGGAAACTGCATCTTGCAGACACAGCGGGGCTGATCCACATAGACTGTGGCAGCATGCCCACGGTCTGAACAATTTCAAGGGAGATGAAAATTTCAGCCCTGGGAAGGGATAGTGGACACAAGCTCTCAACCCTATCCTAGAAGCTACTTGCAGTGGACACCTGTGGGGAAATGGAGAGTCAGTGTTCTTCAATGGAGTTTTTTTTACTGGGTCTATCAACCAGCCCTCCCCCAGGGCAGATCCCATGCCTGACAATTCAAACCACACCCCATGCTTTTTTATGTGGGCTTTTAATTTTGTTTTGTTTTGTTTTGTTTTGTTTTGTTTGTCTTCTTGTCAGTTTTGCTAGTTTTGATTTCCATCTTTCTTATTTGGGAGAAAGAAAACTTGAGCTTGGTTAGTAGAGGTGTGTGGAGGATCTGGGAAGAGTTGGGGGAAGGGAAAAGGACATGATCAAATTATATGAAATCTTTATCTCAAAAAAGAACAAAAACAAAAAAAGAAATCTTTAAACAGAAAGAAATTTAAAAAAATCAACATACTTAGCAGCTTCAAATAACAAAAATTTCTTTTCTCATAGTTTCTGTGCACCAAGAATTTGGGTGCAGTTTAATTTGTTCCTTGGGCTCCTGCTCTTTCTTCAGCTAACAAACAACATGTAGATTGTACCTGTTGCTTTAATCCAGAGACTGGGCCAGGTAGAGGTCTCTGTACATGTACACTTAGATGACTGCAAGTAGGCCTTGGGTTCTTTATGGCAAATGGATGCAGACAACAGGTTTTGTTTTTTATTTTTTTCCTCCTATTCCCTCTCATTTAAGCAGCAGGCTTCTCTCAGAGACAGAAAGAGCCAGAAAGGGTAGAAGAGACAAGATTGTTTTCAATAGTAATCATGGAAGTAGCTCTCCATTCTTCCTGCCTTTTCTTCTTTTGAAGAGCCACAGAGTTTAGCCTGTACTCAGGAGAATGGGATAGTACCATGGTGGGAACATGAGGAGGTGAAAATTGTTGAATTACCATAAGAATGCCTGCTTTATCTATAATAAATGTCATTGTTCCACCACGGGTAACTCAAAGGCCATAAAGTTTCAACAGACTGGCCACTACCTGTCCAGACTCTGTAAGGAAAAGTTATAGAAATTCCGAACCCAAATTGGCTTTGGTAGAAAAAATATTTATGAAAGAAGTCACAGGATAGTCCTGAGATTAGGTTCCACAACCATTCTGTTCTATCTCCTTCTGGTACTCACGTTTGGTTTCTGCCTAGCTCATCCACTGAGTTTTATGATGGTGTTTGTGGCTAAGAGAGTGGGATCTCACAATGAGCCAACTAACAAGTTCTTCGCCACTCTTCCCTGAGTCTGGGAGAAAGTGACCAGAGCAGATAAGGAAACCATAGCAACTTCTTGCATCTATCTGTCCCCTTTAAGGCCCTACCTAGTCTAATTTGTACAGTTCACCATATGTTTGGTCTTTTGAGCCCATGTGAGCTGTATGTAATAACAGAATTCCACTGACTGTGCATCTTGTAAAGGACAGGGACTTAGTTCTTACTTGTGAGGCTAAAAATCCAAGATCAAGATCCCAGCCAGCCTGGAATCAGACAAGGGTCAATTCCTTATAGGCACCCTTGTTGTTTTCATTTGGAAGGTTTGCTGGGAGAAAGGTCAAGGCAGTTCTCTGGGGCTTCCTTTAGAAAGACACTTACTCGATTCATGAGGGGTGCACTCTAATGATGTAATCACCGTTCATCAACCCCAACACCTTACTTTTTAATACTGTTGCCTTGAAACTTAGTTTTTGACTGTGAGTTTATGTAGTAGCACACATACTTAGGCCTTGGTAGTGGTTCACCTGAAGATACACATGACAATGTGCATTATTTCATTGGCAGAATGGGAAGGCAACCATACTCAACTAAAGATGTCATGGAAAAGAAATCTTAGAATCAATAACAATGGGTAAACTATAGCTGTGCAGTTCATGAGTATCCTATGAACAACAACAAAGATGTCTCTTAAGCATTTCAGTATAACCAGTAACAGAAAAACATATTCTTTTTTTTTTTTTTTTATATTTTTTGGATTTTTGATACAGGGTTTCTCTGTGTAGCCCTGGCTGTCCCGGAACTCACTCTGTGGACCAGACTGCTCTCAAACTCAGAAATCCACCTGCCTCTGCCTCCCAAGTGCTGGGATTAAAGGCAAAAAACATATTCTTACAACTACAGCTAATTATTATTAGCAGAACATATCAGTATGATTACAGTTAGTTATCTATGTGGGGGTTTCAGTATGAAAACAAAGCCTTATTAATGTGTTGGCTTGTAGAAAATACAGCGGTGTGTGTGTGGGGGTGGGGTGGGTGGGTGGGTGGGTGATTGTGTGCTCGGGCGCACACAGATAGTAATTGGGATCAGCTGGGGCCATTTAGAGGTCAAATACTTGGTGTCCAAGGTTGCTCATGTGTAAAATTAAACCTAATAAGCTGTAGCCACAGCTTTCTAGCAGCTTGCTTGTTGATGGCTTATTATGCCCCTCACCTTTAAGTATCTAAAAGATTAGACCTGGGGGTCAGTTCTAGCTTTCTCAGAGAGAAAATAGAATTGTTGAATTGCTCTGTGATCAAATTAGATTGCGTGCGGTCGATTGCAAAACCAGAAATCATTTGTCAGGCCTTGGTGGAGTTTTCTAGTCTATGGTTCAATGTGAACTGGTGTTAGTGTCACTCACTAAACCAAATGGATTTCCTTTTCAACCCATGATGGAGCTGGAGAGATGCTTAGAGGGAAAAAGCACACACTTCCTTCCCATGCAGCAGACCAGAGTTTCCAGACTCACAGCAGAAGGCTCACAACTGCCCATCCTTTCAGTTCTAGGAGATCCAACATTCATCTCTTGTTCTCTCCTCCTTCTCAGGTACCCAAATGCAGTAGTGCACACAAACCTACATAGGACCACATATACACATAAAATAATGAATGAGTGAATGAATGAATGAATGAAGAAAGAAAGAAATCTTTTAAAAATGTTTTTAAAAACTCATGCATGGTATGTGATTATCAAGTAGCCTGAGTTACTAAGGCTCAGTGGTGAGTTTGATGTTGGTTACTAACCCCAATGAATGTCTAATGAATGGGTTTTCAGGCTGACCACAAGGAAATTTTGGACAGGTTCAGTCTTACTTAATTTTATTAATTTTATAAATATGAAACTACTTTACCTGGATTTTACACAGCCCCGTTTGGTAGAAATATTCCTGTCGTGTCAACCTTCTTTCTTTAACTACATCTCTACTTTCTTTTGCTTTCTCTCTTTTTTATACCCAGTCCAGCTCAGTACTTGGAGAATGGCACTGTGCTTACTTAGGGTATTAAATGACCAGTGGACATTTGTTGGATTATAAAATGAGCTTGTAAGTCAGTTTTTGGACTGGAGAGCTAGTTCAGTCTCAGAATATTTGCCTTGTTCCATGTAAAACTCTGGTTTCAATTTCTAGTACACAATTAATGATAACAACAACAACAATAACAATGCAACAAAAGGCAGGTCTTGGCTGTGATAGGAAAGAGAGCCAGAATGTGGAAGGTAGGGACAGTCCTATTGTGTTCCAGTTAGTTCCTTCTACTCTGCTAACATGCTCTTCCCTTCAGGGTGACATGTGTAATCTAGCACTACTGTATATGGGAAAGGTACCTGAAACCTGAATGGAAGAACAGAGGTTACTTACAGAGAGCATGGCGGTGCTACCATATGTGATCCAGTTTTGTTCTGTGTGGGATTTAAAAGCAAGGTTGGGACCTAAAGAGGAAATTTTCTCTCTCCTCCCCTCCCCTAAATAGAAAATGTTCCCTCTCTCTTCCTCTCTCCCCTTTATTCCTCCTTCCCTCCCTCTTCCTCTTCTTCCTCTTCCTCTTTCCCTTCTCTCTGTCTTTCTCTCTCTGTCTCTCTCTGTCTCTGTCTGTCTCTGCCTCTCTCTGTCTCTGTCTGTCTCTGCCTCTCTCTCTCTGTCTCTGTCTGTCTCTGCCTCTCTCTCTCTTGTCTCTCTCTGTCTCTCTCTTGTCTCTCTCTGTCTCTCTCTCTGTCTCTCTCTCTGTCTCTCTCTCTGTCTCTCTCTCTCTCTCTCTCTCTCTCTCTCTCTCTCTCTCTCTCTCTCCCTCTCCTGAAAGTAGTAACCCATCTTTTCTTTAACCACTGCTGCAGAAGCTATAGAACTTATTATAGCAAGAGAACCACAGCATTAAGTAGCTTAGGTATGCTGTGCTGACTGTAGTATGGAATCTTTCTCTAGTGTGTTGTCCTTATGAGCATGGACACTGAAGAAGAACAAGCTCCCCTTGAATGCCATCTCAGCCCCCTCCAACTGTGTGACTTCATCTCTGACACATGATGGCATCATCTCAAAAAGGAGAAGTAGTAATAGCATCCATCCCAGGATGTGGTGAAGCCATAACCTGAGATGATTCATTTCTAGTGCTTCTGTTCACTTCTAGTGTAGCACACACTACATTCTGAGTCTTACTTCTCGGGAGTGTAAGCTCATCGGCCATCTGGCTTTTGTAGGAAAGTCAGTTTTTATAAATCAATGATGGTTGCAGTAAGAATCAAAACAGGCCATATAGTTAGTTATCTTCTTTTTAGTACACTTGGACAAAATGATTGTTTATACTCAACTTTCTTACTTACTATGATAAATGGGTGTCTGTTGACTTAGAAACTAAACTGGACAGGGCTGGGGAGAGAACTTGGCCAGTTAAAGCACTTGCCACTCAAGAATGAGGACCTGGGTTTTATCTCTAGCATTAACATAAAAAGGTAGTTGGTCTGCACTTGAAACCCCAGCACTGGGGACTAGAAAGGTGGAGGCAGGAGGATTGCTTGGCTAGCCTCACCTAAGCTTTGAGACGGAAGCCCAGTGAGAGATCTTGTTTCAAAGACAAAGTAGCTCATGAAGTGTTGACTATTGCCCACTCCCTAAATAAAAATAAACTAGAGGAAATAGTTGCTTAAATTGTGGGCTTTTAAAAAATCATCTTCCCTTCTATCCCACTATTTTGTTTATGTGTCAGAAGTTCATATTATGAGAATTATGTGGGAAATAAGCATCATTGTCTCACTGCTCCATTGACTTTGCTATCCATTTTTTAATACACCGAAAGGGATCATGCTCTGAGATACCTAACAAATGAGCATAAACCTCCTACATGTCTCGGTTCTTAAGGTTAGATAGTCAGAAAGATTAGGAGTAAAGTCAATTCCTGAAATGGGCTACATTTTGCCAAATAGAACATTCCTTACCTAAGTGTGTTTTTCTTATGCTTCTATTGAAGAGAAAAAAATAGTTTGTTTTCCAGTACTTCAGGGCACAAGTGGGTTATTTAGACTCCATTTGCAAGACCTGCTCTTAAATATTCATGGACACTTAGGAAGAAAATTGTGAAATTGATGTGTTGGCCATGAATCCTTAACCCTGTTATTGTATGTTGCCAAGGAAATAGAAGTTCATCACTAAAAGAGGAACCAGCTGCAAGGACATCTCTCTGGATGCTGCATCTCTCCTGAACTTCTATGTCCAGCCAATCACTGGCCAGCTGCTACCTGGAGGAGGTGGCTGCCTCCTGCAGAAGATAGCCTTGGCCCAATGTATGACTTTTCCTTTGATATAAACAAGTGAGATCAACCAGACTATAACTGAGAAACACATGACTCATTTTTTCATGGTGGTATAATAATCAAGAAAGAATGTTTCTGCTGGGTGGTGGTGGTGCACGCCTTTAATCTCAGCATTTGGGAGGCAGAGGCAACCTGGTCTACAGAATGAGTTCTAGGACAGCCAGGGCTACACAGAGAACCCTGTCTCGGAAAAACCAAAAATAAATAAATAATAATAATGTTTCTGTGTTCCCCAGCTGCTTTGAAACAGCACCATACTATGGAGTCAAAGGAGAGGCATTGCCCTTGGTTAAAATCTTAGACTCTAGAGTAGGCATTAATTGGAATGCTAGCACCTCTACTTAATTGATTTTTAACCTTGTCAAAGTCAGTTAGCTCTCCTCAGCATCTCCAGTTTCCACCTCTATAAAATGTGCGTGGCTCTGAGAGCTGTGGTCCCTTGTGGACATCAGGTGAGGTCGATAGTAATGCCCTCATCGTAGAGAGTTCTTCTTGGTAAGCAGGAAGAGCAGCTGCTGTGGTGAACAGGAAAGACAGCCTGTGAGCCAAGATGCCTCGTTTCTGGTACTGGCTCAAATACCAATTAGCTATGTACTTCATGGCTAATAATATCAGCTTTCCATACCTTACTCTTGACTGCAAGGAAAGAAATTCGCCAGGGGATCCCGAGTGGTCTCTAAAGCGGACTCTGGATCAGCAGAAGCATTTAAAAACACACACTATACCAATAGTCTTTATCAATTGTCACCAGCAGTTAATTATTTCAGCCATTACTTAAACATGCCTCTGTGTGTATGTGAGAGACAGATCTTTTCTCTTCTCCACTTCCCTCTCTCTAGAAATTTCTCTGTAGCTTGTTCCAGGGAAAGGTGCTAAGGAGGAAGTTAGTACCCACTCCCTACCTAGTGAACGCTAACTGCTCTTAATTGCTTCTTTTAAGATAGCTCAGAGCTCATGGGTTTGCAAACCCTGCCCTAGTTCAGACTTGCTATCAATATCCCCTTATCAAGTGCAAGCTTATCCAATGGTCACACAGGAAAGCAATCACTTCTAAATGGACCATCTGATCAATCTAGTAGACACAAATCTACCTGTACACTTGACATCCACAGGGAGTGTCGGGACTTCAGGAATACTTCCCAATTCCCATCACGCTCACCTCAGTACTTAACTCCCACTGGAGGTAAACCAGCATCCCATTCTTTAGTGACATGAGATGACTTTAGATGATGTTGAAATCCATCTAAGCAAAATCATCTAGTAACTAGCAGTTTCTGTTGGATATGAACTCTGGGAGAGCATGGCTGTTCACAGTGGGTGCCTATGTTTAACTCTAATGGAGAAGCTGAAGCCCAAACATTTTTTTTAAACGGGTCAAGTCATTTAATACATTATTCCTTTAAACCTAGAAGGCTTACATGAGAGTGCTATTCTGATGACCTGTTTTAAAATCAGTTTTTCAAGAAGGATTGTATGTTGAATTATGTTCTACAGGTATCCCTTACCTGTTGTGCCCTCTACCTCAAGTGGTAGTTTACCCTGAGGAACTCAGAGTCATCCAAATTTACATGTACTATCCAATTTGGCTGTTACTAAAGCCCTTTAATTTTCAGTTTGTTCTAGGCTACAGGGGGATTAAAATGTTCCAAAATGAGAGGTTGATGTTTGTGTGTCCTTATGATTTTGGCAGAAAAATATACTCCCCACAGATAAATTTTATCGTGTGTTAGCCTCTCTCAATGAAGCTGTTTTGAAGACTTGTGCAACCTTGAATGATAAATTCTGCCTTCTTCTATACCTAACTCCAGCCATTTACAAATGTTTTTAGGTAGAAAGAATAGGAGGAGAGAGATGACTGATCTGCAGCTCCCTGTGTGTGAGGGATGGTGGTCAATGAACCCATATATACTTTCACATAGCACTTAAAGGGCTTGCTAGCCAGAAATGTCATTCAGAGTAAGGGAACTTTAATTATACCACATAGTAGTTAAGCTGCTTTTTTTGAAAGGGGAACCTCCCCTCCGGCATTGAATTTGTTTTATAATTCACCAAAATAAAAGACGATTTTTAAAAGGCATATACTTTATTATTTTTTTAGAGATCAAACATTTAATCAATACCCCAATATCTCTGTTTTTATTGCTAGGTAAATCCTTATAGCTACCAGTGGTAAATAATTGCTGTTTTATCATGGTCTTGGATTCTGTAAGCCAGAGGCTCAGCTGAAACTCAACAGAGGTAGCAAGTCAGCTCTCCCTGAGGTCTAGGAGCTCTGCTTCCTGTCTTAGACCTATCACTCAACCAGCTCATAACATCTCTACATGGGACTTCTTCCTCCTGTGATAGTTTGGGACTCCTAAAAAACAAACAAACAAAAAACCCCAATAGCTGTACTTCACATGTGAGAAGTCACGAAGGCCAAACAGAAGCACATGATGCTCTGATCTGATCTGGGAACCTGCAGAGTCACGTGTATCACATTCTGATCATCAGATCACACAGATTTGGAAGATTCTGAGGTGACAGCACTAAGCCTCACTACCCAGTGGCAGGTGTGAAGAGCACATAGGTTGGGGGATGATGGGGGGCAGGGTGAGCATCTTCAATTATCTGGATCCTTTGGTCCTTTATCTCTCTTCTTCCTTTATGCTCAACTTGATTCCACACTCAGAAGTTTCTTCTTAGTGTAAGACCCTGTATTGGAAGGAACCCCTCACTGGGCAGGATTCACAAGTCTGTGGGGAATAGCGTTATTGGGTCCTAGGACTGGGGACTATGTAGGTTTAACCATCTTCATTAAACATCTCTGAAATGTTGTCCTGTGAAGTACTGGTGGCTCCTCTGAGCATTTACTGTCCACTGACCCATCAGGCACCCCTCTGCTTCTCTTTTCTTTCTTCTAAAATTGTTGTTGTTGTTGTTGTTGTTGTTGTTGTTGTTGTTAGTGTTTTGAGCTTACCTGCTTGTAGTGTGAAATTTCTGAGACACGTTGTACTTTACACTGGTAAAATATAGTCCATAGGCTTTGGCCATCTCTCCCTGTCTGTTTCTAGGTAGGGATCCTGGAAGATGCAAAGCCAGGTTGCCATTACGTCACCCAGAATCTCCTCTTCACCAATGTGAAGCCCTGCTGTGTAGCCAGAGTATAGCTCACAGCCTTCTTCTATGCCTCCAGCACTCTCCCCTTCCAGGATTCCATAGCTCCCTCTGTCTGCTTCTCTACCCACTCTGCCACAGTGACTCCCTCTTACACCAATCTCCCTGTTTCTTGGCTAGCTTACTCAACAACCCCTGAATAGGTCAGAGCTACCACTTCTCCTTAAGCAGGTATCTTAAAGGTCATGGCCTCAAGTATAGGCCCTCTCTGTCTAGCATCTGTATCCTCAGACAACACTCGCTATTGCACATTTCTATTTTCGCCTTACATTCAGTGCTTACATTACAGGATATTATTTACTTGTTTCTTAGTATCCCCCACCCCAAGATAGAGTAATTTCAGGAACCTTAATGCTTTGTTCTCAGGAGGTGCTGACTAAATGTTTATAGATTGTGTGAAGGGGTGGATGAATGGAAATCTGGAAGACCAATACAGGTCCCTTAACTCTGACTATCCGGATGGTCTGAACTACCTTCTCTTGCGGATCTCAGCTTACTAAAAGCCGTTCTTCCATTCTTCCACTAGACTCTTTGCAGTAGTAAATCTGTGCCACACGTGAGAAATATGTTTAGGGAGAAGCTTTTTATAGACACAGAGTCACAAATGCTACAGCACAGAGACTCTTCTATAAAATGCACTAAAGGATAGCTGAAAAATTTAAGTGACCTCTTAATGTTTCCTTGAATATCAAGCTAAAATCATTTCTAAAGCCATTGAAATAAATCCAGCCACTAAAATAAATGCTACACAACATTACACAAGATTTTTATTTTCACTAGGCTCTCAGCTATCCTCCTGATGCCTGGGTGGTCTGGCACATAGCAGGGTCTGAATTTGAAAACTTGTTTGTTGACCAGGGATAGGAAAGGCAGACTGTTTTTGGTGGCTCAAATCTGCCTTCACTCTGTTACCTTGAAATTATATATCAACAAAGGCATTTTCTTCATGGAGAGCATGGTATCTTGATGGAGCAGGTCTTCTGCTTCCCCTCCTTCCCTCTGAGAAGTCACCTGTTGGCAAGGATGCTTCCCAAGCCATGTGGGCATCGGACCTCTGCTCTCCTCCATGTCCCCTAGGCTGGAGCTCTTCTTCACCATCTTTCTGGTCAGAACTCATTACATCAGCCTCCTGTCTTCAGGCTTGTCCAGATTAGACAGTATTGGGACAATCTCCTCTGCTTCCTATGAGTTAAACAGTTTCCTCCCTATGCCCATGAAACTCTTCACCAATGAGCAACTTTATGCATACTTTATAATCAACTGTTTATGGATCAAGGGAGATGGTGCTTGCTTCTCTTCCAAGAGGACCCAGGTTTAGTTCCCAGCACAGTACCCAAATAGCAGGTCACAACCCTTTGTAACTCTAGTTCCAGCAGACTCAGTATCCTCTCTGGCCTCCTAAGGTACTAGACATTTGGTATAGAGACAAAGCAGACACATAAAATAAAAACAAAAATCTTTCAAAACATCTATTTATATATAGGATATAGTGCCATAGGTTGGGTTGCTCCCAACTCTGACCTGAAAATCAACCCTTTATTCATTGGCTTATCTCCAGCTTGTGCTTTTCTTCCAACATGTGCATCTCTGTTGGATGTCTTTGCTTTCTTTTTTTTTCCCTTGAGGTAGCACGATATGCACAAACTCAAATACTGCCCCACCCACTACTGGGCAGCAGCTGTCAGCTTCATACTAACCTTAGGGATGGTTTTCTTGAAAGGAAACTCTAGAACTGTGTTGGAGAACATCTGTTGCATTTTGTGAGCATGTAGTCCCATATATTGACCTTATTTGATTACCACCAGACTCCCTCAGTGCAGAGAGGTGACTGTAACTACAGCCTTACAGGCAAAAGAAACCAATCCTCCCCATGTTAAATAAAAACAAAATGATCATTATGTTAGATCTAATGTCAAAACAGCGCAAGCAGGTGTGTGTGTGTGTGTGTGTGTGTGTGTGTGTGTGTGTGTGTGGTTTTGCATTGTGTAGAAGCATGTGTGAATAACATTCTTCTTGGAGGGTTACCAGCACTGTATGACTGAAATGTAATATTAACAGTGAGTTGAAGCCACATGTATGGTTTTATATTTTATTGTGACTTAAAAGATCAAAAGTAACAGGTGAATATAATTTTAATAATATATTTCATTTAATGGTGTATTTTAGAGGGTGGAGAGATGGCACAGTGGGTAAGAGCACACCCTGCTCTTGTAGAGGACATCGATTCAGTTTCCTGAGTCATATTACAACTTCCAACCATCTCTAACTCCAGTTCCAGGAGGTTTGATGCCTCTTCTAACCTCTGCAGGCTACTTCAAACACAAGGTCTATGTACATGCATTCAACCACACACAGCACACATTAAATAATTACTAAAAAGGCATATCACAATATTATAATTTTAATGTGCAACCCCTATAAAATTATGAATAAATCATTTGTTTTTTTGGTGTGATTCTTCAAAATTTGATGTGCACTTTCTAAGTAGTTCTTTCAGGACTGCTTCTATTATAGACAGTGTGGCATAATGTACTTTTGAATCTACATGTGTTTTGCTATGTGTGCTCATTTATGTATCAAATTCTTAGTTATGGAATAATGCAAGGAGGAATGACTGCTTATTTTTCATTTGTGTGTGTGTGTGTGTGCTTGTGTGTTTGCTTGTGTGGCTGCAAGTGTAACAGAGCATGTGTGAAGTTCAGAGGGCAAAATCAGCTATTAGTCATCACCCTCTATTGCAATTGGAGGCAAAGTCACTGTTGTTCCCTGATGTATGTGCCAGGCTATGTGGCCTACAAAATCTCAGGGATTTTCCTGCAAATTAACAGTCAATTAAATCTTTAATCCCATTCTAGGTGTGCTGGGGTTATAGATACCTGCTACTGACTTTATGTATCTTTTGGGGGAGGTCTGAATTCAGGTCCCTATACTTGTGTCCAAGTCTTGACTTGCATTTTCCTAGATTTTGCCAAATTAGCCCCTAGAGAAGTGGTAGAAATTCAAGTTTCATCCTACGTGTTTGTGTGATGTTTTCTCTGTCCTCTGTAACAGTCTGTGAACACTATTAGTTTTGTTCTCATAAGCATAAGGCTTATTGATTTGCACCATGGTTTGAGCAATCTCTCTCTGCTCTCAAATCAGATAACAATGTGGACACAACCTAGACTTCCTTTGAATGAGTACATCTGTTGTAGCTTGCCCTGGAGAGTCTCACAATATTGCAAGGTTCTCAAGGGCCTGGTTGAGTCCTTATTTACACAGCCTTCCATGGTGACTAGAACTCCCTTTAACACACAACAAGAAATTATTATAACTTTTGCCAGCTAACAAGTAAATGATTCAATTTTGTTTGAATTATCTGTGTAATCTTATACTTGTGTTATTCGTTTAATAATTAAAGCAACAACAATAACCACCATGGAAACTCTGACTTATGAGATTACACATTTTGACTGGTAGCTGAGAGCAATCAAGCATTCCATCTCAAATATACAAGATGGAAAGAGTTCATTGTTCAACTTATTTCTAACCGTCAAAGGAATTATTTCTTCAAATATATGGAAATCTCATAGTCCTGAATTGGCATCCTATGCAGGTGACAGTGTATACAGCTAAACTTGGCTCACATATGTTAATCTCCTCCTGTCTGCTGTCTCTGTCTTTTTAATCTTGCAACAGAATGCAGTTTGTAGTCTACAGCCTGGGGCATCTGGCTTCTGAGGTCATTAGGCCAACATGACTCCATCACTTAGATTTGAGAATACTGAAAATGTGATTTGAGAATGGATTTGGGCAGATGAGTGTGCACCGGGGCAGAAGGATGTGCAGCATTTCCCAGCACATTGGGGTCCCTAGAGAGGATGACGAACAGTCCATTTTAGAAACTCTATCCTGTATTCTCTTCTGCATGTATCAGCATATGGAGGGCTTTGCAGAGCTCAAAAGCAAAGAAAACTCCTGATTCTAGTGTTCCTCAAATTGGTACCAAGACACACACACACACACACACACATTCCAGACCTGGGCTCAAATCCCAGTATCCACATGACAGCTCACAACTGCCTGTAACTCCAAGATCTGACACTCTGATACTCTCACATAGACATACATTCAGGCAAAATACCAATCCACATAAAAGTAAAGTATATATATGTATTCTGGTAACATCTATCAATGCTCAATTATCAGGGTTTTTTGTTTTTTGTTTGTTTTTTACAGAACAGAACTAGAAAAAAAACAGGGAGTAATTGCTCTGTTTTTCATTTTGTTCTAGACATGTTAAATTATGTCAAGTTTATAAATAGTTATTAGAAAATATATACATTTCAAATTTCCATCCTGTAGTCCTCGAGGGAAAGGGTAATCTACAGTTGCAGACTTGATTGTTGACAGCTGGATAAAGATACATTGTATGAATGGATGTCATGGTTTTATTTAGTGATCTATTGTCTCAAAAACAAACTACATCCTAGGTTCCATCAGAAAGAGTATCATGAGAATTTAGAAATATGTTAAGCCCAGGAACTGGTATTTGATAGAAGTAATGATTTAAAAGGATATAAACCTAGCTATCAGTTCTCCCAAGATAAAATACTTTACGTACATGAAATATTTCCAAAGTAATGCATGTAGAACTTGTGTCTACGTTGATAGAGGTGCCAGCTGCTGACTGCCCTTGAGTGTATTTTGAAACCCAGGTTTACTTAATGGGCACTGGTTTTCTTCTGTCACCCTCTCTAGTTTGCCTGGCTAGCCCATGCATTCACCTTGCTTCTCCCTTTCTTGTTCTCTCCCATCTCTCTGCTCCACTCACTAGGCTGGCAATTTGGTGCTAAGCACAGACTCATCGCTTAATTTAATTTCACATTCCATCATCTGAAACATGACTGAGTGTTTGCTGCTTTTGGCCTTCAGAGTGCTGGGAAATCAATATGCTAATTTCTCTCCATCTTTCCAAATCATCCTTGAGAGAGCAAGCAAATCCTGTGAAACAAGAAACACAGGCTGCAGGTGGGGCGACTGGAAGAGACACTTGTGGGCCCAAATACCAAGACTATCGTGTCCTGCCCCACTCTGTTAATGGCCCTGTTTTAGAGTGTATCTGTAAATTAATTGCTTGGAACTTTGATCACTTTTCCTGCTGAAAATATTGCTTCTGGCCATGAGGATTCCAGGCTGCCCTTAAAGCCTTATGCCTCCCTGAGTGTCATTAAGCATGACAACAGTTAATGGTCAGAGGCTCCAGAGACACAAATGTGCTTCCTGTTCTTGTGGCATCACTGCATCTGCTGGTCATATTCCTATTGTTATCATCATCATATTGTTCTGGATTTAGTTTGTAGGAAAGTCAAGACTCCAAAGATTTTTCGACTTTGTGAAGTCCAAGGTTTGGGCTACACTAACCCACACTCTGTATGGTTAATGTTTTGCCTCAATGACAGAGCATCCACATTCCATGTCATTCTTTGAGGTTTTGCTCACTGTTCATGCAAGTAGAGTGCTTCCCGTGCCCCTTTGTTTACGGACTTAAAACCTTTCCTCCTTCAAACTTTTCTCCTGAGCCCATTCCATCACTTTGAAATTGAGCTGGTTTGGTTCCTGTACCTTTATACAAACTGTACACAGAAGTTGAGGTGGCAGCCCAAAAAGACTCAGCATGTTCACAAGGAAACATGTTTGTAAACCCGTGGAGCCTCCCTCCAATGTTGGAGATGGATTGGGTAGGTGGATGTGTCCTCCGTTTCTGTGACTGGTGAGATAGAAGCAGTAGGGCCACTTCCTGGTCTCCCCAGTTGGTAGATGGTGACTTCAGTGCCACCCCTTATTCATGCTCTTCTGTCCTTTGTCGATCGCATGACAACATTGCACTGAGTTTGTTCTCAATTTTACGGTTCCCTACTCCTTAAGCTTTTGTAAACATTCATAGACTCCCATCTGCAAACACCATTCAATTTTCCATGCTGTGCAGAGATTAACTAGAGTAATTTTTAGATCCTATTTCTATGGTTTGTGTCTTCTGAGACAAGTCATTTGGGACTGGATATTCGAGCATGTCTAACCCAAAGCATTACAAGTTGCTTGTTGCATAGTTTCCTCCTCTTACATGTTCCAGACAGGAAAAAAAAAAAATGAATGCAAAAGGCGAGTTCAGGGTTTTTTGTTTGTTTGCTTACTTGTGATAAATACACGTGTCACATTAGAGCACTTGAAATCCCCAAAATGAAAACAGCGATTTGATTTCTTTCTTGGTTTGTCCTAGACTAGACCTAGTATAAATGACCTCGGCTTGAACCATCCTCTTGATCTGAGGTAAATCAGGTGTCATCTCTGGGTGCTTCCTCTTCTCATCTTGTCCTTCTCTTCTTCATTCTTCTTAACACACAGCATTCTAACTTCCTCCAGAAACTCTTTGCCCCCCTATTCTAGGAAACCTTGCTTCCCAGCACCATGTTCTAGGAGAGTCTACTGTTTCTATGTCTCCCCCCCATCCCCAACCCCACAATGCCACATTCACTCTAGTGGGCTGTGCTATGACAACCAGCTAATGCACAGACCTGACATGTGTCCCCAGTGGCTTCAAGAGGCAGCAGTGGAAATGGCTCTTTCCCTCCCACATGTCCTCCTTTGTCACAAGGGCCTTACAGTTGGGCTGCTCTGTGTTTTCCCAGGGGGCCTTCAGGAAGGAATGTTTTTCTGTCTCCGGTCCCCAGTGCTCTGTAATAACCAGAGGATAATAAACGCTAGTGAGCTCAATGTCAGGCATCGCTCTGACATGATGCCTCCATCCTTTGAGACCAAGCCATCGTGAAGCAGAGGCTTTCTCCTTAGCACATATTGGTGCTTGGCGGTTTCTGATGCTTCCATTACAGGCTCCCATTAGCCGAGCTGAGGAGGAAACTTGAAGTCTCTGAGATTGACACTCTGTGTCTTAGACTCCTTCCACCTAATACCCTTGATATTTTCAGCGGTATTCTAAAGGCTCTGACTTATTCAAGGTTTTAGCGTTCCTTGCTACTTTCCATTAGGGTTATATTTTAGTCTCCTTTCTTAATTGTGTGTGGAATTTTGTCCCATTTTCATAAATGCTGATTTAAGATCTAAACCCACCAAGGAGTTCTGGGCTTAGCTTTGCTTTTTGGAAAGTCAGACAAGGTTAGAATGCCGGGGTTCAAGTTTGGCTCTGTCACTCACAAAACTCACTGAGCTTCACTTCTCTAAGCTGTAAAGTGAGTAGGGCACACATCTCATGGGGCTGCTGGAGGAGACATGTGACAACCAAGTACAACTCCTGCACCATCCCCAAAAGACATGTTCTCAAGGAGTCTCGACTAGTAGATTGTCACCATTGCTGTTTGTACTTCTCAGCCAATTTTACGAGTGTTTTATGTATGCAAGTCTTACTTTGTTGAAGGCTCTCTCATAAATGATAGCATGTGTAATACGTATCTATGAATTTAGCCTCTGTATTAACCCTTGAAACCATGTAACTATTTAAAATCTATTTAAAATCTAAGCCAGTTATATAATTCCGAATGAGTCTGAAAAATTATTGCTTCTTTGATACTCCTTTTACTGGGATTGGCCCAAAATAAGTACCTTCAAATCTCCTTAGACTAGTACAAACCCCAAATATAACTTAACCTTCACATATATTCTATAGATATGTAGCAATGAGCCATGTATGGGTTTTATTTTATAATATATGCAAGGTCTCACTGTTACTTAGTATTTGTTTTTGTATCTCATAGGCGCTGTCTCTGTGTGTATATGCAAGGTTGTGGATGCTTAAGGCTCAGGATATATATCTAAATATAGCTGGAATTTAATGATGCATTTTATTATTATATTAAATTTGAGTATTAAGTAGAAAAAGGCAATAATGGGAAGACAAGGAGCATCCTTAAAATTGGATTTCCTTTATATAAGTATTATTCATACTTTACCTGGGTCACTAGGACTCCAAATCATGTTGTGTGCTACAGATCTGTATTTGGTGTATCTCCAAAAATTAAGCAATGACATTTAGGCCAACTGCTAGGTTTTTCTTTAGAATTGACTAAAAATAAAAGAACACAATATCAAGGCATTTACTGTACTTTCAAGCTCACCCTAGTGTTCTGATGTGATGAGTATCTCTTTCTTTATTTGTGAACATGAATGGGGGATGGGCTGAAGAGATGACTCAGTGGTTAAAAGCACTGACTGATTTTGCAGAGGACCTGAGTCTGCTTCCCAGAACCCACATCCTGGATTTCAGGCTGCGTCTATCTTTACTTCTAGGCAGTCTACTGTTCTCTTCTGGCCTTCAGCAGCACTGCATGCACAGGGTAAAAGGATGCACATGCAGAAGAAACATACACACACACACACACACACACACACACACACACACACATGCCCATACACACAATTTTTAAATTTAAATGTCCAAAATCTGTAAGCTAAGAATGGTGGCACATATCTTTAAAGTAAAAATAAATAGGGCTAGAGAGGTGACTCAGTGGTTAAGAGCACTGACTGCTCTTCTGAAAGTCCTGATTTTAAATCCCAGCAACCACATGGTGGCTCACAACCATCCATAATGAGATCTGATGCTCTCTTCTGGGTGTCTGAAGACAACTACAGTGTACTTATGTATAATAGAATAAAAATAAATAAGTAGGAAGAGTGAAAGAAAGAAAGAAAGAAAGAAAGAAAGAAAGAAAGAAAGAAAGAAAGAAAGGCAAGGAGAAAGGAAGGAAGGGAAGGAAGGAAGGAAGGAAGGAAGGAAGGAAGGAAGGAGGAAGGAAGGAGAGGAAAGGAAGGAAGGGAAACAAAAGGAAGGAAGGAAGGAGGGAGGGAAGAAGGGAAGGGCTGGGGAGAAACCCAGGACAATTTAGCAACGTTAAAGCACTGGTAATGCACTGTTTCCAGCTCACACTTACACTGAATTAAACTCTCTAGCCCCACCCTCTTAAATTTTAGACTCAGAACAACTCCAGACTTTGAAGAATGAAAGAAACTGAATATTCCCTTTCCTAGTGTGTTTTGGCTACTTGTTTGTCCATTTACTACATTCTCTAGTGCTCACTGAATGTCCAGTAAGTGATAGCAAGGGAGAGCTGGCATCTACAGAAGACTTGCTCTGCTCTAGGCACTGAGCCGAGTGTCTGCCTGAGTTTATCCCATGAGCCGGGTGTCATCATTATCCACACTTTGCAAGTGAGGAAACAGAGGTACAGGTGACTACATAATTCCTGCTGAAGCTACCAGCTGGTGAGGGGTGTAATTGGGATGCAATTTTATATTTGAATAGCTCCAACCCATGCTTCAAGGCAGTTAACAAAGTCATTTAAAAATTATAAGCAAATTAAATATTTTACCATTAGCTTTGCATTTGTTAAATGTGAGTGCAAGCAAAAAAAAAAAAAAGTGAAAGGAAGCATTCACTTTTCTTCTCTTGGTAGGCACAGAAACGGGAGTTGGCACAGCCCCAAATGCACCCAATAATATTTTATAAAAACCACGCACTGCGTGCTACAATGAGCTTTCTAGAAATGGTGATGCTTTGTACGGATGCTGCAGGTAATAAAGGGAGTGTGATCAGCACCCAGGAGACTTTGTGCAGTTGACTTACCCACTGTGTTATCTGAAAATGCCACCTGTGACCTTGACCTCTGGCCTGCAGAAAATGCACTCAAGAGTCCTCTGTGCAGGGAATTGAGTCCCCACTTCGCAGGCAGGGAATCATGGTCTCTGTATGTCTGAATCATCTCGGTTAGTAGAGAGCTATGAGAATCACGGGAAGGGGAGGCAAAGCTGCGCTTCTTGTCCTTTGGAGAGCAGAACCATGGGGTGGAGAGCACAGCAGCAGGGTATGCTCATCTGTGGTGATTCGGATCCATCTGAAGGAGCTGCACTAGGAGCCCAGCCCCTGCTGGGATCTTGATGACAGTGAGTCTCAGACTTCCTCAGAATGGCAAAAGAAGAAAAAGAGCCTTTCCAGTTTGAGAGTCATGCCTTCTGCAGAACACATCTGATGCAGCTCATGAGCCTGTGTGGTCCCAGTTAGTGCCAGTCCTGTCTCAGCATCCCCCAGGAGCTTCTAGGAATGGCAGCCCATACCAACCGAGTCAGAAGCTGGGGCTGGGGCTGAGCAAAGTGCCCTTGGAAGAGGGCTCTGGGGGGGTTCTCATGCCTCACCATGCACTTGCACAATTCCACTGACTTTTCAAAAGGGACGTATATTGGGATTACATGGAGAGGTGGGAAATCTAGGTCACTTACTCAAGAGATTCTGAATTAGTAGGCTGGGATGTGGGGTCTGTATAAATTTTTTTAAAGCTTTTAATTTTTAACTTTTTTAAAAGTTTTCAGGTATCTTAATGTGCAGCAAAATTTGGGAGCTGTTTTCCCTATAGGTTAGGTTACCAATTTAAAAAAAAATACAAAAAACTCATAAACAACAAACAATTAAATGTGATATATGTGTTTGTGTGCAGATGTGCATGAATGAAGTGTGCATGTGTGTAGACACCGGAAATCAACATCTAATGTCTCCCTTAATCACTCCTCAAGTTGTTGTAATATAATAATAATAATAATAATAATAATAATAATAATGTTATCTGAGTGTTTTGATACTCTGTCTTGCATAGACTTTGATGCAAGCACTCTTCCCCAGGCTAACAATGAAATGACCTTGTATCACCAAGCAAGGACAAAACATTATATATAATTTAAACATTCTAGCCTACGGCCTTATTTTTCATGGTGTTCTGCCATATACTAATTTGAGCACTTCCTTCAAACCACTGGGAATGGCAGCGAAGGTTGAAAGAGAACACTCTTATTGCCTTCCCTCTCTGAGCCCATTGACCAGTCCAACTGAGTCACACCAATTCTTCCATCATGAGCTTCCTCAGTTCCCTTAGGCGCATCATTCTCTGTATAGGCACTCCTAGCCTGGATTGCCATGGAAGCTGTTGGCAAGGTAGGTAAGTTTCAGCCTAGAAGATCTGTAGCATCTCCAGGTACATGGGGCTGGTTGCCTGTGAGATGCATTAGTAGTTAAATACCCCAATAGACGACAGTAAGCTTTGGGAAAAGGTAATCATGCGGGGCACAGGTAGCCTGCTCAACTAGGATTATATAAAATATGGACTTCAATGAAGTTGACCAGAAAGTGCAAAGTTTGCAAACGGTGTTTCCCTAGTGAAGACGCTGTTATCTGGTCTCTCCCTGCTGTTCCCCTGCCACAGCAATATCAACCCGCTGCCCCTCCTCTACCTTCCATAAAATATATAGCAAATAGAGCATTTAATCAGTGTCATTGGCTGTATAGTTCTGTGACTCTGGCATTTCTCAAAGTGCTTCTTCAAGGGCATAGAGGTTATTACTCACTGCTGAAGAGAATTGATCCTACCTTTTATAGGCCTGCGGGGTACAGGGATGACAAGATGTGTTTGATTCTTAACCCTCCCCTCTTCCTATGTTGCAGGCTGTGGTACCTCAATATTGTTTAAAAAGGAGAAAGTAGGGTCTATTACAAGTCATAAAGCATTACCTCACCCTGGCACCCCAAGGTATATATTATGTGTCCAGTGGACAAAGCTAAGGAGAGGCAGCTGACAGGCGGGGCCACTTCATCTCAATTGGCTCGAGCCTAACTTATTTGCTTGTCTTTCGCTCCAGTGGTTATGTAATTTTCTCTGGAGTTAGTTGCAGTTTTTCAGCCTACAGTGAGGAATCACTCCTGGTAGCCTATTAATCCTGCCAAAGGTCAGTTATAATGATTAAAGCTGTTTTTACACATGGTGCAGGCTGCTTGCTGGGAAGGCAGAAATGGTGATGTAAGGCACTCTTCAGCTTCTGCTGTCTAATTAGATGTATCAGAACACCCCAGTGTCTTTAATCCTTCCCCAGACCTTCCTGTTAAAATATCTTTAAGCATCTCAGTATAGAGACTATAAATAATGAAGACAAACTCTTTTTTTTTTTTCTTTAGGCACTGACTTTTAGATACTTCTAAACCCTATCCCCATCCCCATCCCTTTCTCTTTATCTCTCAAAAGTGATTAGCATCCTGTAATTTGAAGAGTTTCTGGATATACTTTGTTTATGTGAAGTGCTTTTATTTTGTAAAAATAATGTGGAATTTGAAGTTAATTTTGGTGGACAAAAAGGGCTGAGGAAATGACTTGATTGGTACTCAAGGGACATGTGTTTGTAACCCAAGCCCTATGAGATGGAGATTTGAGGATCCTTGGGGTTCACTGGCCAACACTCTTTCTAGCCTAATTGTTGAACTCTGGCCGGCCAATGAGAGATCATTTATTCCTAAGGATAAGACTCAAGACTGTGCTCTGGTTTCCACATGTACACGTACATATGCATATACATCCCCACCCAGCACAGAGGAAAACTTACACACACACACACACACACACACACACACACACACACACACACACACATTTTGAATATTTACAGTCAAATTAAACCATTTATATTCAAGAGCTGCTCCCTAAATTTTCAAGATGTGATACTAACTGGGTAGACATAGCTGGAGTAGAGAAATTAATCCAGAAAACAGGAGATCATGCTTCCAATCTTACTGTGCTTCTGCTGCTTGGAAACACAAGAAAGTCCTGGTGAAGGATGTCCATCTAGTCATTTGCTAGATTATGAATTAGCACATAATTGGTTTTTGTTTAAGTATTTCCTAGTTCACAGAAAAACTGACTCACACCTGTCCCTGGGGCTCATTGCTGCTAAAAGATTTTGTTTGGTCTTATTTGGTTCCTTAAGAGATAAAAGTTTTAAGAGTTACTTTTGATTTACACACTTTTCATGTTGCTATTTGGTTTAAAAATCAACATTCTTTCTGTAATGAGCTTATGTTTACTATTATGGTCGTGTTCCCTCTAATCATAAAGATACATTTTGGCTTCTACTTATTATTACATAAATAGATTTAGGGTGTTGTTTACCTTCAAATAGTAATTTTAAAGACGTTATCTTATTGTCCCATTGTCTCCATTAACTAAGTCAAATTGCCTTTTAGGTCTTAGGACCTGGGCTACGTTTTCTTTCGTTTTTTGCTAATCACTACAGAAATTAGGTCAGTGGATCTACTCTCAGCCACTACACTTACCTTTCTGGATCACTCAGAAGGTGTTTTAGTTTTGTATAGATGGTTTAAGAAATAGAGCTTTTAGTCTCTAGTTACTTAAAAACAATTACATGAATCTATTTTAATGGGTAAGAGTTTTCAGTGAAATACAGGAAATGAGAGCAATTCCCAACTCTACTAGTTTCTTCCTTTAATCATCCATAGTGTCTTAGTCAATGGTCTACTGCTGTCAAGAGGCATCATGACCACAACACCTATAAAAGAAAATACTTAATTGGGATTTGCTTACAGTTTTAGAGGTTTGGTCCATTATCATTGCAGTGGGCAGCACTGAAGTATGCAGACAGACCTAGTAGCTGAGAGTTCTACATCTGAATCCAAAGGCAGCAGGGAGAGAAATACACTGAGACTGGCTTGGAATTTTGAAACCCCAAAGCACACACCCCAGGTGACACATTTCCTCTAACAAGGCATGCCTACTCCAACAAGGCCATACTTCCTAATCCTTTCAAATAACGCTAATCCCTAGGCATTAAAATATGTGAGCCTATAGGGGCTACTCTTATTCAACCCATCACACATAGTGAATGCCTGCTCAGTAGTGGATGGAGTCTTTAGTAAGTAATCTACAGTCGGTATTGTAAATGTAGCTGGATGGACATTTGAAGGACAAGTTGGGCCACCATTAAATGAAAGTCATAAATCAACCTTTTACAGATTCAGAAATTAATGAAACATTAACTGTTCGTAGCTTCAAACTGCTGATCTGTAAGCCTAGGAAATATCACCACAAATCAGATGAACAGGCTATGACCAATGGCCTATCTGACCAGTAAGGAAGAGCAAACTGAGATGTTTTCAGTGAGAGTAAATTATTAATGTGATGAAGAAGTTTCTTTTCTAGCCCTGCACTGACCGAGTTTTTGAGGAGGTAAGATGTATGAGAAAAAGTTTAATTTTCTTTCATTTCTTCTTCTACTAAATAAGTGTAATGGAGACTACTTCACAGGGTATTATAAGGGTTTTAGACATCAGTTCACATAAACCCTTTAAATCATGTTTGGAACACAGGAGACACAGAATATAACTTGGCGGACATCAATAATGATGGTACTGGTGTAGATTTATGCCATGTAAATTACTTTTCCTTCTCTTGGGTAGCCATGTGTTCGGCTGATGAGGCGGGGAAAGGGCATGATCTGAGCAGTCTCATGGGTATCATTTGTGCCTGGTTACACTTTATTCCAACGGAAAAAGACTTAAAAAAAGAGAGAAAGAGAAGGAAAATTTAATTCCTTTCTTCACCCGTCACCCTTTCAACAGCTCTGAAATTTACTAATCTTTTTTAATTGGCTATTTTATTTATTTACATTTCAAATGTTATCCCCCTTCCCAGTTAAGCTGGTAGGATCACAAGGTGGTACAACCATTCTGGAAATCAGTCTGGTGGTTCCTCAGAAAATTGGACATAGTACTACCTGAGGACAGTTAACATGGCTCCTGGGCGTATGCCCAGAAGATACTCCAACATATAACAAGGACACACACTCCATTATGTTCATACAGCCTTATTTATAATAGCTAAAATTTACTAATCTCAATACTAGGTTTTAACAGTAATCTCCTAGAATTAATCCACAACTAGAACATTCTAGATGGGGCATTCATATTTGTCACCCATCAGTGTACTCTCAACTACAGGTGAACTTCTTGCTACAGAAAACAAAGAGCATCACTTAAAAGGTGCAGTTAACTTTTGGTCAGCGAGCTAGCACAAAGACAGTGGTAACCATTCAGTACATGGTTCTGTCATTCATTAACTCTTCCTAGAGGTACTATGACATCACATTTGGCTGATTAAAATGTGATAGTGTTATAGTCTGGCCACATTAAGAGTACTAGATAATCATATAATGTGACTGAGAGCCCAAATAATGCAATTCCAGCTTTATCTGCCTTCTGTGTTCAAAACAGAGTTTCTCTGCCTCATTGGCCAGTGGCTGAGCTCTCCTGTCTTCTTCATTTCCCACTCCGCCCAGTTTCCCTGGAGCTAGGGACCCACATGGAGCTTGTTTTCCGGAACATTGTTTTGATCTAGCGTGGATTTAGCCAGCCATGTGGCCTCTCTGCGTGGTCCACACCATCCTGTCCTTCTTTCCGCAGCTGCACCATTCTTTTGGCACGCTGGGTAGTAGTTGGGAGCCTGGTACCCCGTCTCTGTCCCCGGCAGGAGTCACTTGCCTCTTTAGGCAATGCAGGAGCTTGCCGAGCTACTTTGTAATTTGTGTCACTTGAATCCAAGTGGGAAGAGTTTAAGAAAACTTTCAGAGAAAAATATAAAACAAACCCTTTGAAAACGTGAGAACATAATGCATGCTTAGCAGACAGCGCTGTCGCTAGTGGTTTGTATATAATTATGACTCAGTTTTAGGTGGTACTTATGCTCGTTGTCCAGGATGGGAAGATTCATTTGTACACATCATTATTATCCCTCCTGACATGTGCTTTGGTGACATTAATCAGGGCTGTATTTCCTGCATCAGTAATGATAAGGCTGTCTTCCATGGCTTTATTATGTTGTCGCATGTGTGTGTGTGTGTGTGTGTGTGTGTGTGTGTGTGTGTGTATTGCCTCTCAACGGTCGTCCTCCAGTACAAAAGAAATATCTCATGTGGAGATAAACTCCCCAATAGCTGACATTTAACAGTCATGCTGGCAAGCATCTAGTTTTCTTCCACTTCATTCTCTCTGCTTGTCAAGCTGAGTCCTGGGGAATTATTGACGGTGATCAGGGTGATGGCCGCTTGTCATTTGCAACAGAAAACATTTCTGAGACAGTGCTTGTTTCTAAAGACTAGATAGTTTGCACAGAGGTAGGCTTGATGGAGCATCAATTTAAGCCTGCAAATAACTAGCTGATTTGAAGGAAGCCTGAAAGAAAAAAAATGAATTGCTAGGCTGGTCTGGAGGAGTGCCAGTGTAAGAAATTGTCCTCAGAGCCATTCATAGTCCAAAGGTCATGTTTTCAACCTGATGGGGGGAGAACAAATGGAAGCAAGCATCCCAGGTTTCACTCTGAAGACAACAGGAGCTGTCTCAGGGGATCTAACTATGCCATTTTAAAGCTACATCTGAAGAGAAAAATTGAACCCCACATTCCATTTGTTTGCATTTGGTATAGCAGAACAAGTCATGTGGGCGTGGCTTTAACAAACAGATCAAGCATATGACGATCAGTGGCTCTTCTCTCCCTCACGTCTACAAGCTCTGTTAACGCCTCATGCACAAAACACATTAAAGACAGGAAATAATAAACTGAAATCAACCAATATTATTTATTAATTTGCAAGATGTTTTAATAAATCTAGCCCCCAGGGCAGAATCAGTCAATGTAACCATGGCACACTGTCTGTGTCCCTGTTTAGGCATTTGACACATTGCTTTGTGGCTGTGTGTTTTTATGTCTGACTCCTCCAAATAAATTTGTTTCTGGAGGAAGAAGGGAGATTGTCTCCTTTTTCTTCTATAGCCCAGGAGCATTGGGCTATTGGTGTTTGGAGAATCAGATTCATCCAAAGGCTGCGTCTATTTTTTAAAGGGTTTAATTTGACATTTAGTCACAATTGCTGATTGTACAGCATACATTGTGAAATTAACAGTACGAGGAGGGCAGGGAGAGATACAGTAGATATTAAGACAATGGAGCCTGCCAGAGGACTTCTGCCCGCAGCCCTTTATCCTCCATAGCCAGTTCTTCTGAGAGCTGAAGGTCCTTTTCTCAGCCTCCTGTGATCAGAGAGGAATAAAAGCACGAATACAGCCAAAACAGGAAGCCTTTTCCAGTCTTTGCCAGTTGCCTACATTCTAGAAGGTCCTTGTGGATCATTTATAACATGTTAACTATAATATATCAACAGAAATTTCTCTAACTACAGAAAACCTATCTGCTGTATCCTGGAAAGAACCAGAGTCGGAATGTGGAAGCATAGTTTTACTGTGTTTGTTCATCATATGGCTGGCAGGTAACGAGTTAGGAGCTAGACAGATAAATGCTCTTCATGTTTCCTCACGACCCTGCTGGGGAGGTAATGTGCCCCCACTTAATAAGTGAAGAGCTGAAACAGAGAGAGATAAAGAATGTAACTTGCATAGAAGACTATTTTACAACTAGAATGCTGGAGAGCCAGGACTTGATGCAGGCAGTCCATCCTAGATAGGACTAGATGTGTAGCCACAGTACTCCTTAAAAAAGGCAGCTTGTATATACCACAGGACCTTGAGATGGCTCTCTTGAAGACTCGATACACATTAAAAGCACAATTTATGAAACCTGTTATTTGTTCTGGCCCAGGCCAAAGGAGATAACCATAACGTTCCTTTGACTAAGGAATGAGATAGCATGTAGCAGATCTAATCTAACATGGAAGCGAAGCACAGTCCCGGTGGAAAAGGAGACAAAGATGATAAAAGACCACTGACACTTTTGGGATGGGTTCTGAAGAACTCATAAGCCTTGAAGGTGATCCATGAGAGCTTCATTTGAGCTACAAGAAAAGATCAGCACAGATGGAGAAGGAAGACAGAGCAAAGAATTTAATGGAGGGGCCTTTGGCAGGTATAGGTTTTGATGCAAGATATGGGCACATGTACTTATTGAGAAGACAAGGCAGGGAGATCTTTTGAATAGTTTGATTAAGAAACGAGTATCTAGCCAGGCGGTGGTGGCGCACGCCTTTAATCCCAGCACTTGAGAGGCAGAAGTAGGAAGATTTCTGAGTTCGAGGCCAGCATACTCTACAGGAAAGACACGAAGAAAAAGAAGAAGAAGAAGAAGAAGAAGAAGAAGAAGAAGAAGAAGAAGAAGAAGAAGAAGAAGAAGAAGAAGAAGAAGAAGAAGAAGAAGAAGCAGAAGAAGAAGAAGGAGAAGAAACCAGTATCTGTCATGGTGGTTGGGAGGGAGGAAAGACATAGTATGTGGCTCTGTCACGAGCTGTCAGGTGGGAGGGAACGAGGTGGAGACAACACAGAAGGAAGCAGCTGCTGAACATAAATGACTGATTGTCCTCATGAAGCACAAACACAAGCAAGCTGAGACATCTCAATGCGTCAGCTGAGGGGCAGACATTAATTATTCAGAAGAAAATGAATAGGCATGCCTTGGCATTCTATACTGAATGCTAATGTTAGGGGTTCTCTAGAGCTCAGTGCTTTCATTAAGTTACATCCTATCCATCTTATGTAAATCCAAAGGGTACATAACCTACTCAGGATGGAAACAAAGGTGCTTCCTGAGCAGGGTTAGTACAAACACTGAAACAAGTCAAACTCGGATATGTGGGTAGTTCAGACTGAGTAAGGCAGTGTGACCCACCTGCCATTGAACTTTGTTTGACACAGGAGGGAAACCTAACCTGGTGTCAAAAAAGATGTTCAATACCAACAGGGGGAGAACCAAAGAAAAGCAGACATCACGTTTAGTGCAGGATGATGATAATTCTGGCATCTGGTGCACTGAGAAGGGTTCTAAAGAACTGATATGGTATATTCATTTTAATCCAAAAAAATTTCTCAGTGCCCCTCAGATATTAGGAGTATTTCTTTACCCAAACTAAATTCACTTTGCAGTATGCATCATGTTTTTATAGATTTCATAATTTGGCAGGGATTTATTCCTTTAATAATATATGGACAATTTTTATTTTCTTGCTATATTTAGGGGAATCATAGATACTTTTATACATGAGTAAAGTAAAATGTCAGGAAAATAGACAGTCACAAAAAGATAGGCTCTGCATTGCTCCACTTAAAATACCCATGATCTACCTAAGTGGTCAAGATCTTGCAAACAGCAAGTGGACCAGTGGTCGCTGAGGATTTAAGTGGAGGGAACGGAGAGTTGTGTTCGATGGGTGTATGGTTTCAATTTTACAGGATGACAGTGTTCTAGTGATCTGCTGCACATCAATGGAAAACCTCGTGACAGCATTGGGCTATGACCCCTCTATGGTTAAGATTATAAGACATGTTCCGGTGGTATTTTCTCACAGCTTGAAAACATGGGGAAGAGGAAAGGGTGGAGTAACTCAGCTTAAAGTGATGGTCTGGGCTTGGTAGCTTTCCATAACACCTCCAAGGGGCACAGGAGGTGTTGGCAGCTGCATCCACTGAACATGCGGAACTTCTCCAGGCAAATTGGAAGAAAATACCACTCTCTAGAAACAGTTCCTGGAACAGGAGCTATAACTCCGCCCCACCCCAATTTCTCAGATTGTAGTTTGCCTTGCTGGATTGAATTCATATCCATTTCCAAGTTGTGCCGGGCCTCTCTAGTGTAGGAAGATCCAGCACTGACAGCAAAGGTGATGCTCCTGCTGGGAACTTAGTACCCCCGTGGGAATTAATTAGCATGCCCTTGGGAATAAGATTGCATCTAAGAGTAATATCTATTGGGTAAGTACCACACTGTTCCTTCTAGTTTAATGAAACAATTTCTACTATGCTCAACCTTTCTTTTTTTTAATAGCATAAGGAGCACTCTGTCAGGGACTATCTTATAGCTATTGCAAGCTGATGGGCTAGGAACAGACCATGCTATTAAGATTCTTCACCTCATTCTTTGCTTTGTTTGCCCTGGCACAAGAAATCAGGGTACTTAAACTGCATATCATTAATGCAGTTAGCAAGAGATAAAGTTTGAAAATGTTTTACTTTTAAATATTTTTAGATTTTATGTGTGTGTGCATATGTGTGTGCATGTGTATGTGTATGTGTCTGTGTTTTGTGTATGTGTGTGTATGCATTGTATGTGTGTATGCACATGTGTATATGTGTGTGTGCAAGTGTATGTATGTATATGTATGTGTGCATGTGTGTGTATGCGTGTGTGTTTGAGTGTGTGTGTGTGTGTGTGTGTGTGTGTATGTAAAAGTCCTAGTAACGATGATAGATTCACTTGGTCTTCTTTTGTTCCACATTTTTTTGGTGTTTGTTTGAGTAGAATCATTAGTCTGTTTGGAAAATCAGATCAATGTTTCCTAGTGGAAAAAAATAGAATGGTGTTCTAGATACTGTAAAATTTAGACTTGTTTGCATCTTACAAATAGTTGGCTCACTTTTCATGTACAGAAATTAAGTTTTGATCATACCTTCAGACCAAATGCATATGCTAGCCTATTGTGTGAAAGAACATTGGAATGAGGCAGGCTGCCTCAGGCACGGGAGCATCACAAAACGCTGGATTGCAAAGTACTTCCTGGGGATGCCAGAGCTGCTTCTCCTCTCTACACCTGATGATGCACTTCCCATTTCTCCATAGGAAACAGAGGCATTTTTGAGCCTGCTTCTTGACAATCAAGAGGATCTTATGCCAGGTAGTTCTACTTTTTCTTGAATAATGTAATAGAAGCCAGGGGTGTAAAAGATAATAATTTAAATGAAAATTATACTCAAATAATACAAGCTCCAGCCTGGAGTTGATAGTATACTGATGCCTGTCTCACCTTGCTAACAGGTCCTGTATAGACACTTCACATAGATACAATATCCTGCCTACCCTTATTTAACAGGGCTTAGTCTACTCCTACTCTGTGTGTGCACGAATGAGCGTATGCATGTGAAATTGCTTCCTTCCAGTTACAAGCCCCAGGAAACCCAGCAGAGCCCATGCAGAGGGAAGCAGGCACATAATGGTTATAAACTCCATAGCAGAACATAGTTTTGTTTCAATTTCTGGTATTATAGACCTTTGGATGTTGGTATATTTTCAGTTTTGTGTTCATATTCATCTTGCAGATTCTCCTGTTCTACATTGCTCTCTGTTGATGTTATGAAACACTCTGACGACAAGCAACCTTGTGGAGGAAAGGGTTTATTTTACTTTACAGTACCGTTATAGTTCACTATTGTGGAAAATTGAAGCAGGAAGGCAGGCATCTTGTGAACGTTAAGACTGGAAACAATGGAGGAGCGCTGCTTGCTGGGTTGCTCAGGATCATTCTCTGGTAGCTAGCCTCTTCAGAAAGCCCAGAACCCCCTGTTAGGGAATAGTAGTAGCACTCACAGTGGGGGAGGGCCCCTTTTACATCAATTGACAATCCAGAGAATCCCCTATAGGATGCTTACATTCCTATCTGAGCAATTCCACCATTAGAACTTCCTTTCCAGATGCCTCTAGGCCATGCCAGGTCTACAGTCAACGCTAACTAGGATACCCTCATTTCAAAGAAAATTATTTGTGGATACATTATTATCAAAAGGATACCAAATGCACACTTCTATTAGTCTACTTTCTTTTGTCCAATGGAAAAAAAACTATTTAGAAAAATCACAGTGGATATTCATTATTTGCCAGCAGGTTGTTCCTTAAGTACTGAGGGGCTATTAAGAGGCAGAGAGGTAATACATTCCTGGTTCTATGGTTGTTAATGTGCATGACTAAGAACCAGAAAAGAGAATTTAAAACAAACTGTTTACCCAAGGAAATATTCTGTAAGTACTGCATTCAAGTGAAGGTTGAGTGTGTTTTTATCCAGTGCCAACCATTAAAAAATAAGAAATGTAAGGTTCATGCATAAGCTTTCTGTTCAATTGATACAGCTTTTTCAAATACTGTCAATCAAATAAAAACTCTCTGTGTACACTCTTAAGATGACTGATGGAAAAGAAGTAATCTCAGAGAGCTCACAAATGGTTCAAATAGCAATAAATAATAAATACACATAATAATTGCTCTGGGAACACCATGAAAGGGAGGATTAATTCCACCTGAAGGGGTAGAAAAGACTTCACAGAGGAGGAAACTGATCTATGACTAAGGGATAAGTGGGCTTCTCAATTGTGGTAAAAAAAAAAA
>JADRCD010189883.1:0-16386 GCA_019843815.1 Montemys delectorum
AGTAAATGCTGCTCTCAGCTCTCAGCCGATGCCCCTGATGGGAAGAAGTGAGCTTCAAATTTCCACTTCACATCCTTCTGGAGCATGAAGAGTTAATGGAGCCACATCATCCTAAGACACACACACACACACACACACACACACACCCATCCCTGCTCTCTCCCCAGCTCTTGCTGCAGCTGTCTGTGTGCTCACAATGTCCCGGTTGGCACATGGCCAATGAGACTCATCTTTGTATTGGCTGTGCCCTGCCCTGCCTGGGCCACTAAATGCCTTATTTCATTTCCAATAAATCCTCTTACTTGTACTTCAAGTTTCCATTTCCAGACGAGAGAATCCTCCAGTCAGCTCCTGAGGTCTCTCTGGCCTCTCAGGTTTGAGAGTCGGACTCTGTAGGGAACTCCTCTTCCTCAGTGTGCATCCTGAGCCGCGCATGACCAGTGGGCATAACACTCAATGCTGCTGTTAGTTGCGGGTACTATCTCGTGAATGCGTCACAAAACAGGTTACTGCAGGACGTGGATCGGGGACACTCTCTTGGAACTCTGCAATGGGGTCTAAGACCTGCTGGCTCCTCACACTGGTCTGAAACTGGCGCTGTCATGCAGGGAGGCTTCCTGCGCCCCTTGCCGGGCTGGAGGCAGGCCGAGTGGCATTCCCCAAGGCGCGAGGGTTGGAACTGTAATTTGCAGTGAGTGCATCATCAGGCCGAGACATGGGGTGTTTCCGGGCAGTTCTCTCCGACGGTGTAGCTGTCCCGAATGCATGTTGTGGGAATAGATTCCTCACTGGAGAGGTAAACGGACATGAAGGCAGTTTGAGCCTGCTCTCTCTTGTCTGGAGGCACCGTGGGGTAGCAATACGGGCTGGAGCGGCCACACCAGCCCCTTTGATCTCAGACTTTCCCAGACTCTGGAGCAAATAAATATGACCCGGTCTCTGGTCATCTGTTACAGGTACACAAGATAAACTAAGAGACCACGACAACTAGAATACTCATCTATCCATAAAGATGCCCTTTCCACAGAAACCCAATGTGAGCCTTTTCCTTCCAAGAGGTTTAGATTTACCCAGCATAACCCAAGTGATCAATATACACAGAAACAAATGTACGTGTGGCCAGCCATATCCCAGAGTCATCCTTTGCATTATAAAATAGCTGTCCAAACATTATAAGCCATAAAACGGTCTACTTTTCGTGTGACTTTATTAAGAGCACTGGGCACAGGGACCCCAGTTGCTCGTCACGCACGCTGGTCACAATTGATAACCTTGAGAAGGTCCTCCGGGGCTTGTGCCAGGTAGAGTGCCGATGGTGCTTGATGGTGCCTGATAGGCTGGGGCAGCACTGAGCGCATCTTCCATCATATTGAAGACAAAAAACGCCATCAGTCCTCAGCTGAGGTTTTTGTTAGTTTTCCTGAAATGATTTAAAATCTTGAACAAAAACAAAACCCCCCCCCAAAACAAAACTCCATAACTTTAAATAGTTTTTATCTCTATTTGAATAAAATTGACAAAAAATATTGTTTTTCCTCCTTCGCTGCTGACATCCCTACATGCCCCTCTCTCATACCATCTAAAAAAATCTCCTTTAGACTGAATGTCTCTCCCTTCTACTTCCTGTGTGCCTCTCTATCCATCCTCCTGACTCCCTCCTCTTCTCTTTGATTTTTTTCTTAATGATTCTATGTTCACTTGAGTCAACAGGTTGCTTGTTCTGCTTTTTGAGCTATGGTTGATTTTATTTAACCTTCCTCACAATATTCAAGCTCATGGGTTAAAGGTGTATGCTAGGCCTGAGCCACACCGCAAGTCAAAACAGGTTTTCCCATAAATAACATTCTCTCAGCCTTCACAGCGTCATCAGATATCCTGCAACATTTCTCCCCTTTTTGTCTAAATAAAAAGGGAAGGTTATAACTCTTAACACAGAAAAACTAGCTTTCTACAGTGTCCAGCTTGGTTGTATTTGGCAGTCTTAGGATTAAGTATTTTTGAGTTCAAAGTTCTGTAAAATGTTCAAGCCCTCTCACATGAACTCAGCAATTTGAATGTCCTCAGAGTTTGTTGTCCAAAGCTGATGTTTGGGTGGTCTTTGTCAGCTTAGTGGCAGTCAACCCAAAGGTGTCCACTGTTTATGCAGGACTTGGTGACAGAAGAGGCAATGGGGGCAGTTTTCCCCAATGGTTAGCGTTGCTACCATCCAGGGGGAGATTCCTTGTTATAAGTCCCCATCATCTTCCTGGAGACCTCAAAGGTTACTGTTCAGAATGGCCCTAAACATTTTAAATGCTGCAGTCAGCAGATCCCAGAAGGGTCTGAGAACCACATGTAATGTAAATCCAAGCTGCTGCACAGACTTTGTTACTGGGTACCTGCTTTGGCATCAGATCTGAAAACAAGTCCTGCCTAGCCCCTGTGGAAGGGACAGCATGGCACAGTGCTGGCACCAGGAGCAGAGTGAGCAGGGTGTGGACCTTCACAAGCATTGCCCATTGGCAGGCGTGAGGTTTACTTATATAATAATATTCATGATTAACTTTATTATTTCTTCCTTTGAGAAATGTTCTCCCTGCCAAGGCTAACAACCCCATGATCATTAGAAGTAGCAAGAGTCTAGGAGGTGAGGATGTGTCTAATGGCCTTAGCAAAATGGTAAGTGCAGTGACCTTCAGGACAGCCCTTAAGGCTGTGGGAAAGAACTCTGAAAACATGAGTTCAAAACTATGTAAATGGAATTTCTCATCTGTGCAAAATACAAGAATTCAATATGAATTATATGAGGGGCTTGCTTCATGGACCTGAAAGAACAGAGGGAGTGCACTGTGAGCAAGCTTGCCAGAAAAATATTAAGAGATTTAGGGGCTGGTGATCTCAGAGCAAGGTCCCACCCAGCTAAGTTCTTTTTTATTTACAAAGTCAGGCAGAGTTCAAAATCAGCCTGGGACAAAGGGAGTTTAGGTCCAGGGCCAGGTATAACAGGACTGGCAATTTCAGGACAAGACCCACCCAGCTGGTGGGGCTTATTTGTAAGGACAAAGGTGAACAGATCTCTGAATTCATTTGCCACATTAAAAATACATACTTGGTGGGTTTTTTCTTCTAAGAATCAAGAGGCTAAGGTCATAAAATTCGGACTCCTGGGATAATCAAAAGGGTACCTGGGGTGGGTGATTGAATTGATATGCAAATAAAAGACAGGACTTTAATCTGCAAGAGTTGAACTACCCAGAGAGAATTGCTTGGAGAGCTAACAATACTCTTTCAGGATTTTAACAGGATTTCTGAAATTTAACAAGAATTTTTTTCCTGACTTTGGTCAAAAACCCATGAGCTATCCAGAGAGTTTTTAGATTTATTTGTTTGTTTGTTTGTTTGTTTGTTTATTTATAGCATGAAGAGAGCTGTATAGGGAGCCATCTCAAGCAGACTACAGAGCTGTCAACTTGTACCCATGATTGAATCCAAATCATTGTTTCCCAGCTCCCAAACATCCCTCCTTGGGATCCCCTGTCAAAGCCAAGGCTGACCCTTGGCAGAGACATGTATGGGAAGTTAGGTGAAGCTTATTTATAGAATTAGTACTCTGTATAACTACCAGGATCACCACAAAGTATACATCTATATATCAGTAAACATCAGTAAACCATGTTAGCCAGACGTTGTGACCACTCCATTGGTCCCCATAGTTCAATAAGTGCTTCATTTGGGGTGGGGACTTGAGAGTGCAGTGTGGAATGGTACAGATCCCCATACTGTCACATCCTGGTCATGAAGGAATCCATTGAGTACAAGGTCTGCTGTAATACCTTTCCTTCCATAGCTCAGCCTGTGAAGGACTCTGTCCACCGTTGTGAGGGTCACCTTTATGTCCATATTGTGGCGGGCAATGACTGAGTATTGTTCTCCATATCTTGTAAAACATTTGGATTTGTTTCTCAAAGAATATTTAATCTCCATATGCGGAAAGCCTTTGCAATAGTAGCCAACAGGCAAGTGTTGGTGGACTCCTTTTTGCTTCATGAAGTCCCCAGTTGCCAATTCACCAATAAATATGATATGCATAATTTGGACATCATCTAGATCAATATTAGGGTTGCATGCCAGGAAATGAGCTTACTGGCAGTCTCAACAGCTGCTCTTTGTTCCTGTCCTCTTTGAAAATTAGCTGACTTTCTAATAACCCTGTAGAAGTTTTTTTTGTTTATAATAATCTGTAATATGGTATGTGATTTCTCTACTGTGCAAACATACCAATTAGTAGTTCTCTCCGAGTTCCTGTCCCTGGAGAGTGGGATTAAAGGCTTGCATCACCATCACCTTGTTCACTGTAACTCTAGAATTTAGAAAATAACTAATTCACAGAGATCTGCCAGTCTCTGCTGGTATTAAAAGCCTGGACTACTGCCACCCTGTTCAAATATTTTATCTTAGTTCCAAATTACTCCAACACTTAGAAATTTAGAAAACAAGTTGGAACTGTAGTAATCTTTTGAATGTACTTGAAACACTTTAAGTCTCTTAACTGTGTTTTAATACCAAACAACAAAAATATCCTTTTTATTTAAGAAGAAAATTCAGATTCTGGGCTCCAAGATGCCATGGGCCATGTGGCAATCTACATACATTCTAACATGGAATTGAATACATGTGGCTTTGAAAAACCGATTTTTATTTCATGCCAGTAAGGCAAGTGTACCTCTGATAAATTGCCATTTGAAAAAATATATATTGTTCAAGCCTGATCAGAAGAAAGGCATTTGTTAGTCTTTATAAGTTAGTTTAGACTGAATAACCAGGCTATCTGATGAACTATCACTTCTCCTTATTCAGGAGTACCCTCCTATTCAAATCTGATCTTTATAAATCTTGATGGTATCCATAGCTTTTCTTCTTCTGTTGAAACAAAGACAAAACCTCTTTCCCAACATAATATCAGTTTTTTTAAACATTTATTCACATATTTATTTACTTATTTTATGTGAGTACACTGTAGCTGTCTTCAGACACACCAGAAGAGGGCATTGGATCCCATTACAGATGGTTGTAAGCCATGATGTGGTTGCTGGGAATTGAACTTAGGGCCTCTGGAAGAGCAGTCAGTATTCTTAGCCACTGAGCCATCTCTCCAACCCTCACATATCAGTTTAAATTCTGAGGTCAATATGTCTTTAAGATAGACAGGCTGATTTAACTCAGCACTTTTTTGTTGTTGTTGTTTTTGCTGTTTCTGGTTTTTTTTTTGTTTGTTTCTTTTTTGTTTTTTTCAAGACAGGATTTCTCTGTATAGTCTTGGCTGTCCTGGAACTCATTCTGTAGACCAGGCTGACCTGGAACTCAGAAATCCACCTGCCTCTGCCTCCCAAGTGCTGGGATTAAAGATATAAGCCATCACTGCCTGGCAGCAGTTTTTTTTGTTTGGTTGGTTTTTTTTGTTGTTGTTTTTTGTTTGTTTTTTTTTTCTATGTCTGATATCTCTCCACAGCTGTTTGGTTTTTTTTCTCATTAGCATTTAAAATGTATAGTTAACAAAACACTTTGTCATCTATCTCTGGGGTCTTCTTCCCTTTCTCTCTATTACACATATCTTTTAAAGTGAGCTTAGCTCTTTCTATAAAGGCTTGTTCTGTAGAATTGTGTGGTAACCTGTAATACAATTTATTACAACAATTCAAACAATTTCATTTTACGACAGACATGCTGGAGCACTGTCAATCTTAATTTGTAATTTCCCAAACTCTGCAAAGTGAAACATATCCACTTGCCAAAGTTAATTTCTTTGTGCACCTTTTAGGTTACTTCCTTGAGGTAATGGAGTTTGGTTATACAAAGAACAAGTAAGACATTTTCCTTATAATTCCCTTGGCTTGTTGCTAAGTGATAGAAAACTCTTCAAACCTCTGCTGTTAACATGTTGCTTATTATAGAATTCTGAGGCTTCTAGAACATTTCCTATTAATAGCTGATCAATTTCATTCCTTGTATTAGAGGCCCTGGCAGACCTATATGGGATCTGATATGTGCTATATACAATGATGATTTCTATTTCTTGTATTAGTCAAATAAATAGCAAAGTTAATTCTGAACCACCTTGATTAAGTTCAGTGCTTTCAATATGTAAAACGATTCTTTCTGCAAATTGAGAACCAGCAACTATATTCAGAGATTCAGGAAAATCTAAAACCGAAAGAATGACATACAGCTATGATTTTTAAACTAAGTTATAAGGGCTTTGAGCTACTTACTTTCCCCTATGATTTCATGATTTATTTGCATAAGTATAAAATGCAGAGGCTCCAGAAATTGGTGTCCCTTTTACTATATGAAGGAGAATACAATTCTTTTTTTTTTTTTTTAATAAATGGAAGCTTCTTGCTTTTGAGATATTGGTAATTAATCTCTCCCCCCAAATTCCTGCAAGCCTTTGCCAGTGTTCGTTTTCTGCCATAATGAGGCTAATTCAGCATTAATGAAAGGCACCACAATCTCAGCTGGGTCCATCCCAGCCAATTGACAAAATCTCATTTTTCCTGTCAGCATCAATTCAGAAACTTTTTCTACATAGGTCTTTAATTTTTTAATTCTGTTTGTGTGCTGAAAAATGTCCATTCTAAGATATTGCCTTTTCTCTGCATAAGAATTCCTATGAGAGAATGAGAAAGAGCAAAATAACTAAAAAAAAAAAAAAAAAAAAAACAAACCATCAGGCTTTGGATGCAACTGATCCACACGTGTATCCTGTAACTTCTATCAGAGCCAATTCTCTCTCCGCCTCAGCTGATACTGTTCTCGGTCTATTTGTATCCTTATCACCTTGTAAAGTTTGAAATCAATTACTTAGTTCTTACATAGTTAATCCAATTGCGGATCATAGCTAGTTAATATCTCCCAGCAAGTTTTGAAAGTCATTCAGAGTTTGTAATTGATCTCTCATGATTTGTACTTTCAGGTGGTCAAGTTTTCTGTAAACCTGTTTAATATCCTAGATAATTGATAGAATCTCCTCTTTGTGGGTTTTTTCCCCCCTGAGGAGTAAATTTTAATCCCCAACAAGGCAAAACTCTCTGCTTCATCAAACATTTCTTCTAAGATGTCTGTGCCTGAATTAGTAAGATATCATCCATATAATGATAAATTTTACAGTGAACAAACTGTTTATAACTGTACAAATATTGACATAGTGTAGGACTATTTGGAGGAATTTTCCAGTGATACCTTTGACACAGGTTGAACATTATTATAAGCAGGTGCCATGAAGGCAAGTTTTTCCTTATCCTGTTTTTATAAAGGTACAGTGAAAAAATAGTCTTCTAAATCAATCACTATAATAATTAGGTAATAATGAAGGCAAGGGAATTCCAGGCTATAAAGAGCCCATTGGCTCAGTCACCTTATTTATAGCTTTCAAATCTGTTAATATTCTCCATTTTCCAGATTTCTTTTTAATGACAAATATAGCCAGAATTCCAAAGGCTTATTGATTCTTCAATATATTGAACGTTTTGCTGCTTCTGCACTAGCTGTCCTAGTGCCTGTAATTTTTCTGATGTCAAAGTCCAATGTTCCACCTACATAGGTTTGTCATCTAACCATTTTAAAGGTATGGCAGTTGGTATCTTTGAAAGTCCTACAGCTGTTGTGTCCTGCTTATATACAACGTAGATGGTTTATGGCTGTTCCTGAAAATACCTTTTAGTATTTTTCTCAGAAATATTTATTTTCTAGATTGTTTCTGAGATGGAAGGAATGTTAATCTGTATTTTCCATTGCTGCAAGAAATCACTTGCCATAATTTCATGGCTATGTTAGCCACATATGGCTTTAATTCTCCTATTTGTCTTCTGGCCCGACACACTCAACCCATCTTGCCCCTTTTCATCTGAGATAAAGTTCCAACCCCCGGAAGCTGAATATGTAGCTCCTGTAGAGGCCAATCTGAAGGTCAAGATTTTGGTAACATTATTGTCACATCTGCTTCTGTGTCTACTCAACCTTCAATGCCGGTTAGCTTTGGTCTCCTGATCATTCATAGCAGTTTGCCAAACTGCTTGTTTTCTGGTCTCACCTGAATTATTTTGTTTTTATTTGCTGAAGCTGTTCTGTCGTTATGTCCAGAATCAGGTCATGTTAACAACAGGCCTTAAATCTTTTCATTGCTTGTGTGTATGAGCTTCTCTGATGCTGACAGGGAATGATTGAAGCAAATTTGATTATTGGGGCCTGCAGAATGTATCCTAGGATGTTTCTTGACATCAAAAGGTCACCTTGCCTGTCCCTTGTTGATCTGAATTCATTAGACCAGTACCAGCCTTTGCCATACCTTGTACATGCTCCAGATGGCTGGGGCGTTCTTTTTGGATTGTCTCTAGAAGAAACATTGTTTCTAGGTATGCCTTGCATCCAATCCCTTTTCTTTTTTTCTTTTTCTTTTTCTTTTTCTTTTTTTAAATTTTTTGGTTTTTAGTTTTTTTGTTGTTTTGTTTTTCTTTCTTTTTCTTTTTCTTTGTTTTTGTTTTTGAGACAGGGTTTCTCTGTATAGCCCTGGCTGTCCTGGTACTCATTCTGTAGTCCAGGCTGGCCTCAAACTCAAAAATCCTCCTGCCTCTGTCTCCCAAGTTCTGGGATTAAAGGTGTGCGCCACCACTGCCCAGCTTTACAATCCCTTTTCAGATGACCTTGTGTACCATAATTAAAACATTGACATTTTGATTTTACTTAAAACTTTTAGAAATTGCTTCACCTATCAGAGTATCTGATACTATTCTATTTATCCCTTAAGTCAATCTATGCAAAAAAAAAAAAAAAATCAGTGAAGGCTTCTTCTGGGCCTTGTATAATTTTAGTAAATGACTCAGACCTCTTTCCTGATTCTTCAACCTTGTCCCAAGCATTTAAAGCTGCTAAATGACATAGCACTAGGATGTGATCATGAAATTCAAGCTGCTTTTGTAACTCAGCATGTTGACCTTCACCCAGCAACTGATCTTGGGAAATATTAATACCCCTAGCCCTATTTGTAGTTCTGTGGCCCTAGTATCCTCTTTCCACCATGTTCTTCATTGTAACTGAGGGCCAGCTTCCAATGTTGCCAGATCTTTCCAGTCTTGGGGGATAATTTTGAGTTGCCCATGAATTTAATGCCAGATTCACATAGGGTGAATGCACACCATATGACACGATGGCTTCCTCAAATCCCCTCAAATCAAATTTGTCTATGGGATTCCATTTAACTCCTTCATAACCATGGGGCTAGCTACCATCTGCTGTTTCTTGTATAGTAACTGGGTAAACTAAGGTTGGTTTTGTAACAGCCTTGGTCTGCCCCTCTTCAGTGTCATCACGCAGTGGTGCGATAGATTCTTGTCTAAATTCCCCTCCCTGTGTCTGAGGATTTTTCTTATTTTTATCTATAAGTCTTTCTAAGACTTGTATCTTATCAATCCATTTTTCACATTTGTCACAGAAAAAAACCCCCACTATGGCTATTAAAGATAGAATATGAATTACCAGATTGATAGTAATTATAATTGGTCAATCTCAATTAAGTCATTTACTTTTCATTTTTTTGCTATTCTCAAGCCATGTCCTAACACCCTACATGATGATATTTTCTATCCTTAACAAGGGAAAGAGTGTTCCTCTTACTATTTCTTAAGTGTCTGCTTGAAGACCTCTCAGGTGTCTGAGGGCTTCTCAGTGTGTCCGCAGCTGGTGTGATTTCTCTGTCTGTGTGGTCATGTCACATGTTAGAGCATCAGATGTTATTTTTTAACAAAACCAATGAAGACTCAAAAGTCAGCTCAAAGAGCCAGAAAAAGTACCCAGCTGACCTTCTTCCTGAGCCAGTGTCCCACCAGGAGTGCCTCTCTCTCAAGCCATCTCAAAAAACCTCCTTCGAACTGAATGTCTCTCCCTGAGAGGACACCGGGCACTGTCTACGGGTGATGAACTATAGTGTACGCTAGAGAAATCCTGGGCTTCCATGATAACAGAAGAGAGAAGAAAACAGAAGCAGAGTCTTCCCTGACAGAATCAGAGCAGCACACCAACAAGCCTCAAGGAGGGGCACAGGGAGCTGTGGATTCCACACTACCCACCATGTTAGCGGTATGAAGGGCCTACATCGAGTGGTCATGGATGACCTTGGGTCATACTGCTGCCATGACGCCTTCCAGAGGGAGGAACAAATTGACTTCAGTCACCAAAGTCCCTAGAGCAACAGTGACATGAGACAGGTGACAAGTGCCCACTGGGCCGTTGTGTCCAGTAGAGACCTAGTGTAGGGCCTGGCTTAAGGGAGTGATGGCAGGTGACTAAGGGGACGCCATGCGATCCACGAATTTCTGCCTCTGTGTAAAGTTGTCCTACGATGTGTTTATGCTACAAGAAGGTTTTGCTAGCAGCTGGTGGTGACTATATCTAATATTAACTGTGCATGAAAAAATAGAGCAAACATATTTACACTAAATGCATACACATGGATAACAGTGGAACTCAGATGGGACTCTAGTGTTATCAAAAGAGGTAAGCATTGAGGTTTGGTCTGTTGCTGTGTATTGCAATGCTAAATCCTGGCCCCCAAGGTCTGGTTGCTCCCAGGGATGAGGACATTTTCATGCACACCGAATGATGCTCTGTAACCTTGCTCCTTAACTTAAAACTATTGGTTGAATAAAGATGCCTACAGCCTATAGCTGTGCAGAAGAGAGGCAGGCAGAGTTTAGACTTCCAGGCTTGGGGTCTTGAGGCAGGACCATGAGAAGGAGAGGAGAGAGGGTGGAGAGAGGAGAAGATGCCATGGCATAAACGATCCTGAGAATCGGCCATGAGGCTGGCTAGTCGGAGTAAGAGCACCCCAGACGGAACATGGCGGGTCATATCTTGAAGTTATTGATAGGGAAGTAAATGCTAACAGCTTAGAGGGCAGATGGCTGCCCAGCTCTGGTGCTGGTTAAGGCTTATTATAAAGTTGTGTCTTTTTTTCTAGGGACTAAATGATTCAAGACAGGTTAGAAGCTCCCAACTGAGATTAAATATTTGCTACAACATATTGGGAAGCCAACATGTGGTAAGAACTTACAAAATTGAGATTTAACAAAATTTCAGATTTCAGATTCCCGGATAAAAAATATGCTTCCTCACCCCATCCCCCAAGCCGAGTGGGGTTTGGGACAAGTGGTGGAGTGAATGTTAGTTTAGTGCACATGATTCAAGGGCTTTATAGCCTGAGATAAGACACAGCCGCACCCTGTGAACTGACCTCACATTGTGTGGCAGAGCCCAGGAGCTGCAGTGCCGGGCTTAAATACTAGGCAGCATGGGCTCTTCTTGGGTGCTACTACTGTGTCACCACTAAAGCACAGCTCTGGATGCTGGGGACAGATGTCAACCCAATTGTTCAGCCGCAGCACAGTGTCTAAGCTAAAACACAGCAGACACAGGAGACAGAGACAGGCAGCAGATTTCTGAATTCTGGACCAGCCTGGTATGCACAGTTCAGTCAGGGCGGGACCCTGTGCTGATAGACACAGCCGCTTGCAAACAAAAGTCTGCGATTCAAGATGACACATTTTTTTCCCCTTAAAAGTACTATATTGGTTTTTGCTTAATAGTTGGGAAAGCCCTTAGTAATTAAAAAAAAAAAAAAAAAAAGCACATCAATCTTACATTTATATAAAGAGAATGGGATATAATGGGCATATTTATCCACATAAGGTATATTTATTATTTCAAATAGAAAGATAATGCTTTTCTGTCGCTAGAAAGCGTTTTTGCCTTGTGAAAGGAACATTCTACAGGCCAGTGTGAAGACCCAGGGTTGGGGTTGGGGCAGAGTTGTTTTGCTTTTATCCAAACAGAAAAAGAAAAGCTGTGCTCATGAGAACTAAGATAGGGTAGAGTTTCACACTATGAACAGCCCGCCTGTCTCCTCGGAATGTGGGACTCTGATGGGAGAAGTAAAGGCGGCCCTGTGAGAGCTAACCGGAAATGGTGTCATGCTGCTCTGAGCGACCGCTCTCCTTAAACGTGGGCTGCCACTGGAGAACTGATTACGGCTCACCCTAGCGCATGACATATACCCAGGACAAACACTCTGAGCAGACTCAGTGTTACTCGGGAATACGCTCATACACTAAATGGAAGGGAATTTGAATGAAGTAGAGATACAGAGAAGGCTATTAAGGAAAAAAAGGTACATATATACTAAATAAATTCAGGCCTCTGATCTCAATACTTGGGAGACAAACATAGGAACAGGTAGGTTCCTTGCGAGTTCAAGGTCAACCTAATCTACAGAGAAAATCCACATTGGGCTGGGCTACACAGAGAAACCCTGTCTCATTAGAGAGTAACTGTCTTAGTCAGGGTTTCTATTCCTGCACAAACATCATGACCACGAAGCAAGTTGGGGAGGAAAGGGTTTTTTATTTGGCTTACTTCCATGTTGCTGTTTATCACAAGGAAGTCAGGACTGGAACTCAAGCAGGTCAGGAAGTAGGAGCTGATGCAGAGGCCATGGAGGGATGTTCCTTACTAGCTTGCTTCCCCTGGCTTGCTCAGCCTGCTCTCTTATAAACCCAAGACTTCCAGCCCAGGGATGGCACCACCCCCAAGGGGCCCTACCCCCTTGGTCACTAATTGAGAAAATGCCCCACAGCTGGATCTCATGGAGGCACTTCCCCAACTGAAACTCCTTCTCTGTGATAACTGCAGCCTGTGTCAAGTTGACACACAAAACTAGCCAGTACAGTAACAATAATGGTATTAAGTTGTTTTAATTGTTTTAAGTTATCAAAATGAAGGTGGTTACAAGTTCAATGGTTACAATGATATTATAGGTCCTCTTTGAGAAAGGTCAAGATAGCAGACCTAAATGGAAAAGGGGCTGCTAGATAGAATCAGTCTATATCAAACTCCTGGACCAAAGGACATGCTATGCTGGAAGAGAGGCTCTGTATTTGTGTTAACAGGAAAGGAGGCTTTGGACTCCTTCCAAAGTAATCAGGATTAGATTTGGTAGAGGGAGACGCCCCCTCCCAGAGGTTCCCCCCCATGAAGATCTCAGCTTCAGACACTTGGCTACAGAATTCTCATGACTCATTATTACATACCATCTTTCATACGGTGTGAATGGAGATATATTAGTTTGATTATATAATCAAACTAACTTCCAAAGAAAAGACAGTTGTCTTTCACCTGCTCAAACAAGGAGCAGGAAATTGTCCTTAATTGGTCTGTGCACCCCGCACATTCCATACAGATGTCTTTATAGACCTATGTATTGCTTGTCAGGTTTGTGTATTGCAGAATGGAGGACTAAGAGGCAGCCCTGACAGGATTCATCCTCAAAGATGCTGAGAGGCTGAGACCTGCTGTTTTGCTGCTTGATTGATCCGGCCTCAAACTGATGGTGTTTCCAGAGACTTGCTTCTAGAACAGCCTCAGGAAGGACTGCTGATCCCAGATGGCCTCGATTCATCCAGCCTTTCAGGCTGATCCAGTCAAGAGTTCACTTCATCCACATATGTAGACTGGACAACCAATAAAGCCAGCCAGCTCTCTGTTGACTTATCCATTTCCCCAACTTCCCTCTGGGATCCCAAACAGGAATTCTTGTCCCCAACTCAGCAGGAAGCAATTATAAGAAGACTGCCGTCCCAGTCCCATAAGTTGGGGTGGATGGTTTTGGTCATTTATGAATTATACATATGTCATCATTTTAAGGGATAATTTACAAATAATTATGGTCTTGGACGGGGAGGAAACTAAATAGGGAGCTTAGACTCGGGGATTTCTATCTTTTCCTTTTCTCTGTCCTCTCAGATGAAGGGAAAGGAGTTAAGAAGAAAAGAGAATATAGAATTATCATATAGAAATAAAAGGGTAGATTATTGAATCTACTCTGCAACTTAGAACTTTTGCTATTTTCAAATAAGATTATTTTTGTTACATTGGTACAAAATGCTACATATTGAAATAGATTTAAGGTTTTCATTGGTATAAAGCTTTGTATATTGTTACAAAATTTAATGTTAATTTGTTACAATATATTGTATGGGCATTATACAACTCATTTAAAAATACAAGGTTTAGTCCTAGTCCTTTTAGTAGCTAAATTAAAGAATGCAAGTTAATAGACAATTAAATTCATGGTCCTGTTAGATACTAGTCTGAATGATCACAAATATTCATCCTGGGTTGAACAGATAATAGGTAGCTGTAGACAGATGACATTAGCTTGTTTTGATATTCGATGAATAGATGCTCTCCAAAAATCTCAGAGACTTACAGAATACAGCATTTAAGCATAGTTGTATTTAAGATCTTTTTGACATGGAGACGTGTCAACTCCTGGCAGTATCCCATTGGACCTGGGAAAAGATGATAAACATCAAAAACCCTCCATGTGGCGTTGCTTCAATTGGGCTAAACTAGCCATAGCTCCATCCGCAGACAGAATACTGCCCAGACAGGATAACTGGAGTTGCCTGGAGTTTTGAGGCCTCAGAGCAGGAAGTTGTATGTTGTATGTTAGCTGGCTGCTGAGCCCTTGCTGAAGCTTCCAGACAAAGGCTTGGCTGAGAACAGGCTGCTGCACCAAAACTCATTGCACAGCCTCAAACTCCACCTCAAGATTCTTCTGGGCAGGCACAGCCTGTCCAGGGACCAGATGGGAGCCACAGTCTTGTGACCCCGTACAGGACACTCCTTGAATACCATCCAGGCCCTTTTCCATCATAAGCAATCTTGAGATGACTGTCCCTTGTCTGTCTTCATAGAAGTTTCTAAAAGCAGGGATCCGACACTTGCCACAAGCATAAAATTATTTTGTTGCTACTTCATAACTAATTTTGCTACCATTATGACTAGTAATGTAAATGTCTGCTATGCAGGATGGTCTTAAGCAACCCCTTGTGAAAGGATTGGTTGGACCCCAAAACGGGATGTGACCCATAGGTTGAGAACTGCTTGTATATGCAAAACTTGACATTAAGAATTGTATGGTTTCAGGGGCTAGAGAGCTCAGTGCTTAAGAGCACTGACAAGGTCCTGAGTTCAATTCCCAGCAACCACATGGTGGCTCATGGCCATCTGTAATGGGATCTCATGCCCTCCTCTGATGTGTCTGTAGACAGCGACAGTGTACTCACACACAATCTTAAAGTATGGCTCCTTTTCCTTGCTGGCCATCTGAAGGTGAGATGGCTCACCAGCATCTCTGGAGTGACTGAAGTCACCCTGGGCTCCCATCTGGTCAATGCCATGATCTGACCCAGAAATACAGGCTGAGCGCGTGTAGGCAGTGTTTTCTTTTGTTCTGAGAAGGACACAGGTCTCATTGAGTTGGGTTTAAGTGACCTTCCTTGAATGTATTACTCAAGACTGTCTACCCAGTGAAAGACTTTACACACACATCAAGACCTTAAAAAACGGTATGGTTTGGGGGCTGGAGAGTTGACTCTTTGGTCAACAGAGCACTGAGACCAGGTTAATTCCCAGGTTTAACATCCACATGACAGCTCACAACTGCCTTGTAACTCCAGTTACAGGAAATCTGACATCCTCATAGACAGACAGACATGTAGGTAAAACACCAATGCACATAATATAGTTTTCCCAACTTCAGGGAAATACTTAAGAGAAGCAATGTGAGAGGATAAAAAATTAAGTGATCAAAAAATTAAAAATCAGTTCAGAAATTCAGTGAATACACAGGAGAATGCATTTTTTTGAAATTGAACCAGCCCGTTTGAGGAGGCTGCACCCCCAAATCTGTGTGAGCCCACCTCCACAGCAGCTGTGCAAGTCTGCCATCTCAGAAAATGCTGTGTGCTAACTGAGAACAGTTTGGCTGCCTCCAGCTGTGGCCTGCTTTGCTGAGCGAGTGACATCTGGGATGGTCACATTACAACAGTGACCGGCCATGTTGGGCCATTCAGAGTGAGCACCTGTACCCTGCGTGGTGCTCTGCAGAGCATGTATTTCGTGCGTCCTAGTGTGTCATGAAAGAATACATGTTTCAAACTTAAAGCCTGGACTCACCATTCTTCCATATTTATTCAAATGAGTCAGATAAGCTAAAAATGACACGCCCTCCGTTTTGCTTATATTGTTTTGATATTTTTTTTTAATTGGGGATTGAATGTAGATCCTCATACACGTTGGGGGGGAAAACTACACCAGCACGGTATATCCCCAGCTCCTGCTACATTCTCCCTTTTAAAAATATACTTTGAGCCGGGTGGTGGTGGGGCATGCCTTTATTCCCAGCACTTGGAAGGCAGAGGCAGGTGGATTTCTGAGTTCGAGGCCAGCCTGGTCTACAGAGTGAGTCCCAGGACAGCCGAGGCTATACAGAGAAACCCTGTCTCAAAAAACCAA
>JADRCD010189883.1:16486-34005 GCA_019843815.1 Montemys delectorum
AAAAAAAAACATACATATCCTTTGAGCAGTGTTTCACTAAGTCCTGGGGATCACTTTGAACTCAATAAACACCCCTTGAACTTTGCCAGCCACCTGGGGAACTGTGTTACCAGGCCCAATTCTAAATATTTTTCTTAGAAAAAAAGTTAAAAGGGTATAATGAGACTAAGAAGAGGGTTTTTTAAATTCCATTTTGAAATATAAGGCATGTCAGCACTGTTTCTGACTCTAGACATTTTTAGATAAAAAGTTTAAATTTGTATATGTGCACATGAGAAAGAGAGAGAGAGAGAGAGAGAGAGAGAGAGAGAGAGAGAGAGAGAGAGAGAGAGAGAGAGATGCTTAGTGGTACCCACCTGTAATCCTAGTGTCCAGCAGGCTGAGACAGGACACTTGAAGCTAGCCTGAGCTGCATATCAGTACTCTGTTTAAAAAGATAGCATATAACCCATTTCAGGTAGGATAAGGGATACATCCACTCACCCGAAGGGCAGAATCAAAGCTGTGCTGTAAATTCAGAGCAGGGGAGCTCACTGGAGTTCCTCCTCCCATAGACACGTGGTGCCTAGTTAATCCTTTTGCTCAAGCCTGGGTTCTTTGAGTGAGCTAATCCCATGGGGCACCAGGAATGAAGAAGACCTAAATTATATCTATTTTTTTTTTATGAAAGAAGCAAAATTAAGACATTTAATAAGTTGAAAGAGGAGAAACAGGATTATATTCAAATTGTTAAGACAAAAACTAAGTGGTGACGAGCCAATAGATGGGGGACCGACCGAGGAACTCCAGGAGGATTCAAGAGAAGAAACCACAAGAAACCTGCTCTTAAGCCTGAACCCTTTCTAATAAAACTTCGCGGGCTGCAGAGATGGTATCCTAATTAGTGTTCTATAGCTGTAAAGAGACACCACGACAAAGGGAACTTTAAAAGCAAAGGATTGCGGGGAGGGCCATGTTTACAGTTTCAGATTGTCAGTCCGTTTCCTTCATGGCAGGGAGTGTGTTGGCTAGCAGGCGGGCATGGCGCTGGAGAAGCAGCAGAGAGCTTACATCCTGATCCACAGTCAACAGGCAGAGAGAGCTAGCCAGGAATCCTCCTGGCCTGGGCTTTTGAAACCCCAAAGCCCATCCCCCAATAACACACCCACTCCAACGAGGCCACACCCACTCCAACGAGGCCACACCCACTCCAACCACCAACTGGGGACCAAGCATTCAAACAAGCTTAACGGGCAGTCTTCATTCAAACCACTGCAGATGGCTCAGTTAAGAGGACTGGCTGCTAATCTTTGTATGGGGAGAAAAAAAAGCACCGTCAGGAGGAAGGATTTTACCAAGATGAGGCCAGCTGAGAAATATCTCTCCACCTTGAGCTTAACCTCGTATCTGTTATAATTAGATTTCAAAAAATCTGACTAGGTTAAGGATGGGTGACAAACCTTGACAATTAAGGAAGGCTAAAAACCTTGAATTTTCTGGCATAAGATTGAGCTATTAATGGCACGGGAGAAACTGCAGACGGGGGTGGGGTCCGTGCAGCTTCTTCCCCCTCTCCCCCTCAATCAATGGCAGTAAAGTCGTGGAGGGGAGTCTGTTGAGAGTGAGTCAGACTCGTGCTGTAGTTTTGCTGCATCCCTCGGAGGATTTGGCCAAGCCGCAGAAAGGATGATTCTGTCATTCGCACAAATGAGGTCATCCAGCGCCAAGCTTACCCCAGGATAGTGAGCCCGTACTGCTTCCTGGCAGTAGGGTCACGTGTCTAGGCACCTGTCCTGCAATAGTGAAGCGTCTCCGTCCTCCACCTCAGCTGAGCACAGTGACAATCTATGACTTCAAATCAGTACAGTGTGTCTTATAATTTATTTCCTGTTTTTGTCAGTATAGCAAAGAGTTTGCCAATTTTGTTGACTTTTAAAGAAATCCTCCCTGCCTGCACATCAACGTTGTTCTCTCCTATTTTTCTCAATTTTATGTTTCGTTTATTGCTGCTCTAATCTGTATTATCCGTTTCCTCCGCTAACTTTGGGCTAGGTTTCTTCGTTTTCCCCTAATACCTTGGGGTCTATTACAATGCCTGTTTTTCTTCTTAATTTATTACCATCACTTAACCTCTTAAAACTGCTTTCGCGGCCAATACAGAGGCGTGATGCGTGGTGTTCCTGTTTTGTTTTGTTTTTTTATTCATCTCAAGGTATTTCAATATTCATCTCAAGGTACATTTTCATTTTGATTTTATCTTGGTTCCAGCCCAGCCTGGGGAAACAAAGAGACCAGACGACTGGTGTGTGCCATGAAAGGAACACGGCTTCATTTAGGAAATGAGCGGGACTGTGGGGAACTCAGAATGGGAGTTCAGGCTCCCTCAGATATTCTGGAAGTTTCAAGTATTAAAGGGAGCCATGAAGCTGCTCTGTGGGCACAACTCATGAAACAGTCGCTGTGAGCGATGGCAGCACCGGAGCGGCCAGAAGGGGCGCTAGAGAGCAGAGCTGATGCGGGCTCCCACTAGTGGGCGTGGCCTCCCGTCCTTCTGGCCATGGTTGGCCGGACGGGGGTGGGGCTGAGTCTCCTCCCAGGCTCAGCCAGGTGAGCTCTGCACAGTGGATGACTGCCTGGGAAGTGTCCTGTCTTGTGCCCTCGCTGCATTGCCTTTGTGGGGAGGTGGAGTCGGGTGCACTCTGCACTCTGGGATCAGCCCCTTAGCAATCCCTAGGAGTTCCAAGGGATCTCACGGCCTCCTGCAGCCCCTAGGGTTCCGGGATCCGGGCATCATTGGCTTTGGGAACTTGCCAAGGAAATCATGTGCATGTCCAGCAAATTGTGTGCACAATCTTTAAGCTGGTGAATGGGTACTGACAGCAGGGGAGGTGCAGGCATTGCTTTGCGTTTCATTGGTGATCAACGTAAAGACGATTGGCCACAGGAAATAACTGTTTTGTGACTGGATTCGTGTGTGTGTGTGTGTGTGTGTTCTGAGGGTTTTAAAAGATTGCTACAGAACACAAAAATAGTTATTTAACGGTAATAAATATGCAAATGTACATTCCACTTATATGATAGTGATCTATTGATATGAAATAGATAAGTATGCAGGGGCCAAAAGTAAAATGGGTGACTAGGGGATGGGGACTGGGAGATAATTGAGTTACGGTCTAATGGGCTTGGAGTTTCTGTTGGAGATGAGAAAGTTCTGGAAATGGTTCATATATGTTGGTGTGCCTAATACAGTTTAATTGTATTTAAAAGTAGCTAAAATGACTAATTTTGCATTAAGGATTTTCACCATCATAGCAAAAGTGAAATTATCAGCTAATATGATCTTTTAAGATTTATTTACTTTATGCATATGAATACACTGCAGCTGTCAGACACACCAGAAGAGGGCATCAGATCCTATTATAGATGGTTGTGAGCCACCATGTGGTTGCTGGGAATTGAACTCAGGACCTCTGGAAGAGCAGTCAGTGCTCTTAACCTCTGAGCTATCTCTCCGGCCCCAGCAAATGTCATCTTAAGATTGTATAAAAGGGGCTAAGAGGTGATCAGTGGTTAAGAGCATATACTTCTCTTCCAGAGGATCTGGGTTCAGTTCCCAGAACTTACACGGAGGCTCACAATTATCTGTAACTCCCGTTCCAGAGGAACATACAGCTTCTTCTAGCCCTCACCAGCTCTAGGTACCTGTGCAGTGCACACATACATGCAAGCAAAACATTCATGTACATAAAATAAAATAAACCTTAAAAGTGATTGTACAGACTAGGCATGTTGGTGCACCTTTAATCCCAGCACTCAGGAAGCAGAAGCAAGCAGATCTGTATGAGTTTGATGCCAGCCTAGTCGATATAGTGAGTTCCAGGACAGAGCTGTTTAATGAGACCCCCATCTCATTTATAATAACAAATTAATGATAATACTCCTCATGGGAGGAGGCTGCCTATAACTCAGGCCACTCACTAGGTTATGAACTAGTCCTAGCAGCCAAAGGGATAGGAGATGCTTATTGGCTACTGGATGGTGTGCATGCCACTGGAGCAAGGACATCAGAACATCATGGGTAGGGAGACAGGCATGCTTTCATCTAGTCACCAACTGTAACTCAAAGAAAAGGAACACGGCCCGGGTCCACCACCATCATAGGTCTGGATTCAAATAGATGAGTGTAGTATTCCACGAGATATTCGCAATATACTTAAAAATTCTTAGGATAAGAAACAATGAGTTTATAGGCTAAAGAGATTTCAGAAGATAAATCACAACCACTTATAACTCAAGCTGCTTCAGGATATACAGCACCCTCTAGTGGCCTCCACAGGCACTGCAACCATATAGCGTCATTCTCTTTCTGTCTGAATCCGTCTCTCTGTCTCCTCCCCTCCCCTCCCCTCCCCTCCCCTCCCCTTCCCTCCCCTTTCCTCTCCAGCCCGGGAAATATTCTTAAATGAGGACTCCTTTATACAAGGAAGGATTTATTTAAATCTGAAGCTTCTGATCAACTAGAAAACAAATTCCCAGCCAGGCAGTAGTGGTGCATGCCTTTAATCCCAGCACTTGGGAGGCAGAGGCAGGCAGATCTCTGAGTTCGAGGCCAGCCTGGTCTACAGACAGCCAGGGCTATACAGAGAAACCCTGTCTCGAAAAACCAAAAAAAGAAAAGAAAAAGAAAAAAAATGGGATTACGGTGTCTGTTTCTTCGGACTGTGTTGACGATTTAATACAAAAAAATGTATGAATGTGTAAAGCAAAGCCTTCCACAGGGGAGGCTGATGCGATGCGAGCGCTCGCTGTAGCGGTGGAACCCTCTGCGCGGAACAACAATTTCTCCCCGGAAGTTGGTCGGGTGTAGCGTTAAAGGAGGACCCCTCTGGATTGGCGGAACCTCGTCCCTCCTCCCACTCCCCCTCGCTCCCGTCCTGTTTCCGTGGCAACCACGCCAGCCGAGTGGGCTGACCGCGGAAAGGCAGCGTTTAGGGCGGGGCTTGCGGCGGAAGCGCGCTCCGTGCGGTGCAGGTTTCAGAGATGCTGCGCGCGGGATGGCTGCGGCTCTTCGCCGCGCTCTGCAACCTCCTGCTGGGGCGGGCCGAGGCCCCGAGTCCTGGGGTGCCGCCGGAGCAGAGCCGGCCCTACGCGGTGCTGCGGGGGCAGAACCTGGGTGAGCGGCGCGGGGAGCGCGTTTGCAGCCAGATCGGGGCGCGGGGAGCTTGAGCGGGGCGCGGGCGGGGCGCGGGCGGGGCGCGGGCGCGGAGCGGGCGGGGCGCGGGACCAGCCTCGGGCCGCCGGTCCTCGCGAAGCTGCTTTTCCTGGTGTCAGCCCTGGGCTTGGGAGGCAGCGCTCGCATTTTGTGGGTCGGCGGCACCTGCTGGAGACCTGGGTTTGTGCGCTCCTGTCTCTCGTTCTGTGGATTCAGGCTAGGCAGCCGGGCTCATCCTGCATCCCTCGTCCTTTTAAACTGGCCAGTTCTCAGTGATGGCGTTTGTAATTGACAAGTTTTAGCATTTCCTACATCCCAAGTGTTGTGCTCATCGCTGTTTACCTGAATTCTTTGGGGCCTCGCTGAGGGCTAATAAGAAAAGTAGGGCTTTCAACCCTGTTCTGGAGAAAATGAAAATGAAGGCCAGAGGTAAAATTATGGTACTCAGGGATACTCGGGTAGGAAGTGGTGAATGTCAGTACTTGAACCTGAGGTTTGTAGGGGCTTGAAGGAACTTTAGGGGGGGTCTCTATTACACACACACGTTCACACTCAAACGAGTGCATGGCGGTGAAGGGAGCTTAGCTGGGCAGACTTGAGAGAGAATCTGTCTGTCCTGCCTCAGCCTCTCTTCCCTCCTCATTAGTGACCACCTGGTATCATTTGTGGTTTGTCTCTCAATGTGCTTGGTTCCTACCGTGTTTTGGCCACTAACTTGGTACCTATCCAGCATTCCACTGGATGTTTCTCACGGATTTCCCATTAGAGCTGGGTTTATCACTACTGACATCTTGGATTAAGTGATTCTTCCTTGGGAGGGAAGGCAAGGGTGGGAGTCTCTTTTACCCTCTGGATGAAGACGTGCCTGCCACTCGGAGTGCTGCCTGTTTTGGTCAGAAGTGAAGTGTTTGAAGGTAGTCTATATAGTTAAGCTTAAAGGGGCCCTTTTAACTGGGCTTCCACTTGTCCCAGCTTATCGATGCAGAACGTGAGGCTCAGTGATGGGAAGTGATTGTAGGGTAGACTAAAATTGTCCTTTAAGGTTCTCTTTAGTACCACCAGTCCAGTTAGTTACCAGATATGCCAAGCAGGAGAGGAGGTATAAGGATGAAGAATAGAGGAGCTTATGGGGCACATATTAATCTGAATGATGCTATGTACCTAACATATATTTTAAGCTTTTCTCTTCTTCCTTTCTTTTTAGGATTTTAAGATGTGAGTCCATGTGTGTGTTTGTCCAGTGAGGCTGATAGTGGGTGTCAGGTTCCCTGGAGCTGGAGTTAACTCCAGTATGGATCCTGGGTCTTTGTTAAACACAATCTTGGTCTTACCTGGGCTAAGTGCCCTATCTCCAAATAGCCCAGGCCAACTAAGTGCCTGGTCAAGTTGACAAAAGCCTTGAATTTCCAATTTCCTAAAGCTGGACTTAAAATCCTCTTACTCCATTTAAACCATTTCCTTACATTTTGGAAGAAGCTTTAAAGAATCAAAACTTTCAAGACAGATTCCGAGACTAGAAGGGAACTCTGCTTTGTTTTTTTTTTTTTTTTTTGATTTATTTATTAGTATACATCAGTACTCCGTAGCTGTCTTCAGACACACCAGAAGAGAGCATTAGATCTCATTATGGATGGTTTTGAGCCACCATGTGGTTGCTGGGATCTGAACTCAGGACCTCTGGAAGAGCAAGCAGTGCTCTTACCCACTGAGCCGTCTCTCCAGCCCTTGGCTTTTTAAAGGCAGGTTTGTGAAGTTGTTACTGTTTTGGTGAGAAGGCCTTTCTCAGGGTTCACCTAGCGCCTGAGCTGGCCTGTTTATCCAATCCTCAGCTTTTAAAGATGACGTCGGGCTCTCTGGTTCTGTCATCTTCCATGATGGGATGTTCTTGGAACAGAAGCTAGAGGATCTTTTTGATTTTTCCAATTAATCAGATCAGGTGGTCTTTGCCTGCAGCCTTCCGAAGGCCTTTCTTGATATTTAGTGGGGGGTTGGGCCTAGAAGATGCCTCAGTAAGAGTGAGTGCTTGGCTTGCAAGCCCTAGGACGCAAGTTCTAGTCCTGACACCCACATACAAAGCTGCACATGATAAAGAATTGGCTGGCTGCTCAGCCAGCCCAGATGAGAACAGCAAGCTTCAGGTCCCATGGGAGACCCTCTCTGAAGGCATCTAGTCATGGAGCAGTGGAGGCAGAGATCTGACGTCTTGTGTTGGCCCTGCACACATGTGTACAGGGGTGTACGCCTGTGCACACATGCCTGCACCATGCACATACACAACATACAAAAATAATTTGGTAAGCAGCCAGTTCCCTTGTTGTCTCAAAGGCCCTGCATACATTGTTTTTCCATGATGCTCATCTGCTTGCTGGACTTGTTCTGGTCTCAAGGCCTTCCCTTTGCTGAGCCCTGGGACTACCCTGGCCTCCTGAGTTGTCTCTCAGAAGGAGCTCAGTGTGCACATTACCTCAGGTGCCTCCTCCCCTCCTGCCTGCTACTGCCCACCCTCTCCTGTCACGTTGCAGTTCTTCCCGGGGCACAGGATGTCTGAAGGATGCTCACATTTCCTTTCCCGTATCTGTGGGGTGAGTTGAGTGTGTGCCTGTTCAAGTTTACATCCTGGCACCCTGTGTAGTAAGTACCCTTGGTATGAATAGCAGTTGGAAAAGCGCTATCTCTTAATGGATAGATCATGGGACCCATGAGCCTCCACGAGGTAACCTGGTTTCCTTTGCAGTGTTGATGGGAACCATCTTTAGCATCCTGCTGGTGACAGTCCTCCTCATGGCATTCTGCGTCTACAAGCCCATTCGTCGACGGTGATGGCCACACAGGGAAGTCCTGCTCCAAGGTTCTGGGACAGAAGCCGTGTTGCATGCAGCCCCTGGAGACGGTGGAATCAGAACTTCTGGGCAGGCGGTAAATGCTACAGGGTTAGGAAAGCGTCCAGCAGGGATTGTTTCCCTCATGTCAGTTATTGGCTACTGATTCGCCGTCTCTTTCTTTTTGCTTGGCTGTGCTGGTTAAAAGTAAAGCCCGAAGCTCCAAGGTTCCTTATAAAGACCACCTCTCCATTGCAAAGTGTCCAGAAGAACCACACTGAGGACTAATCACTAATGCTTGGAATAGTAAGAGAAAGACTTAACATGTAGACCTTCCCTGCTTTCTGTCATAGTGTATTAATCACACTCGGGGGCCAGCGAGATGATTCAGCAGGTACAGGCATTTGACACCAAGGCCAATTTTGATTCCTGGATGAAACCTGGTGGAAAGAGAGAACTGCCCCATGGGTTGTTCTCCAACCTCCATACAGGATAAGTAAATAGAAAAACACACACCACATCACACTCCACTGAGTTGCCCTCTAATACCCTGGCTGCAAAACATTGCTGATTTGGGGAGCTTAGTCATCATTCCTTGGTGTGTTGGCCCTGAGCCAGTCAGTGTTGTATCTTAGGTCTGTGATGATGTGCCCCTCCCCTACCCTTGGCCTGGAAGGTTCTGGGTGGCTCAGACATATAGATGTCCTCCTGGTGACAGATGGCAACCTGAGACTTAGTCTCCCTTTCTCCCTAGGTGTAGATGGTTCAGCCATGTGTCCCCCATGCAAGCTGCTGTGTTTACAAGACTGTCCGCTTTCCAAGTGCTGCTACTGAGTTAGATTTCCCCTGTTGGTACTTTCTATTGTTATAGAGATTATCAGTATTTATTTTAATTTTGCTATAAAGTTGTTGTTATGCTTTACTGTGTATTCCCCTCAAACACAACCCTGATCTTTTTGTGTTTTCACTTAACAGCCTGCACTAATGTGAATACCACCCAACTGTGGGGTCATGTCTGGAGCCTTGTAATCCTGAGCCATTAAATGTCAGTTAAATTGAAGAGAAATCCTGTCTGCTGTTCTGCGCCTCATTACGTTCCCAAGTGTTTGCAACGCAGGGGCAGGGGTCAAGCTAGAGATGTCTCAGTGGTTAGAACACTTGTTGCTTTTGTAGAGAACCCAGGTTTGGTTCCCAGCACTCACATGGTGGCTCGTAACTACCAATGGCTCCAGTTCCAGAGGATCTGATACCCACTTCTGACATCTGGTGGGCATTACGCATTCCTGTGGTGCACTGACATCCACAAAGGCAAACACTCATTTACATAAAATTCTTTAAAAAAAAACTTTAATGCAGGTGTGCATGTGTGTGTGAGAGAGAATAAATGAATGAATGAATATCTGGCCTGATTTGTTTAAGGAATGCCCGAGTAGCGAAGTTTAAAATAGCATATTAAATAGTAAAGCTGAGCCCGAGTCAGCTGGGACAGAGCAGGCCTGCAGTTTTGTTCCAAGGCCAGCTGTAAGAACTTAACCTTTGCCCTGCTCGTTTCCGTATCAGCAGTAACACTGGAGCTCTGATGTCAGTGGTGTAAAATACTGAAATGTAGGAGGCATGGCCATAGGCAGGCCAGCAGGACATGGCAGCCCGCTTTGCAACCAACCTGTTGTGATTTGCTACTGTAATACTTGTTGCCATTTTAAAGACTTTAAGAGGAAACACTAAAGCCTTACCAAGCCTTGTCACTTGTTCATTGCTTGGTAAACCAGCCAGCCAGCTGCTGTAGACATGGATGGGAGTCCCAGGGGCACTTGGCTGAAGTTTTCCAGGCTCCTGTGTCCCAGAGCAAAGAGTTCGACCAGAAACACATGGTTGAAATAGGAATCTTGGGGCTGGAGAGATGGCTCCATAATTAAGAGCATGTATTGCTCTTCCAGAGGACCTGGGTTTATTGTCCCAGCACCTGTATCAGACGCTCATGACCACTTATGAATACAGCTCGAGGAGACCCTGGCTTGAGGGCACCAGCATTCATGTGTACACCCTCCCTCCTCGAACACACATGATTAAAAGTAAATATTAAAAAAAAAAAAAAAAAAAAAGGTTGCTGTGTTGGACAGTGAAAGGCGTCTGTGTTCTTGTTTGAGCAAGGCTTACTCCAGAGACCCAGTAGAAAATTCTACAAGGGATGGAATAGTAAGCTACACACCCCCATCTGTGCCCCCCCTCCACACACACACATATTAGCTTGCTGACACTAAGAGCCCTCACTCCATTATCCCTCTCCACCCCTGAGGACTGACTGGGATAGAGGCTTCCCAGATGCCCACCCGGAGTGGAGACCTTGCAGCAGTCTCCCACCTCTGCCTGGCCAGTGTCTCCTGAGCTCCAGCTCTCCCAGGGTACCCAGCGGGTCTTTGGTGCACAAGAGTTGGAGCAGAGACTGCGCCTCCCTACCCCCGGAGTGGCGGATGCCTGTCCTGGGGCAGTTCCGTAGGGTCCTGTACCAGTCTCCCGAGCTCTAGCAGGATGAGGGTTACCCTCCCAACAACCTCCTTTATTTTGCCACTGCCTAGTGGTGGAGTGCTCAACATTACAGGGCTGGAGAGTTGGCTCAATGGTTAAGAGCACTGGCTGCTCTTCAGAGGTCCTGAGTTCGATTCCCAGCACCCACATGGTGGCTCACAACCATCTGTAATGGGATGTGACGCCCTCTTATGGTGCATCTGAAGACAGCTACAGTGTGCTTTATATATACATAAATTTAAAAAAAAAAAAAAAAAGTTGCCAGGCCTGGTGGTGCATACCTTTAAGCCTAGCACTCCTACGGCAGAAGTAGGTGAGTCTCTGAAGAGTTCCTGACTACAGATAGCTTTACTAAAGGGAACCCCGGTACAAGGCAAGGCCTCTTAGCCAAACCATCCCCAGACATTACCTGTGTAGCCAGTGAACATCTGACCAGCCTATCACACTTGGGTGCAGTGGCAAACACCCATCTCTGGGCACTGCTTGAGGTCTGAGGACTGGGAGCACGGCTCAGTTTCCAGCTGGACTCAATCCTAAACCCACACCTCTTTCTAGACTGAGGTCTACGTAGTACTTTGGTTTCCAGCACTTAACTGCTCCACGGTCACCTAAAGCTTCTCTTCCAATCCATCTCCGTGCTGTCATAGGAGGTGAGGTGAGGTGCCTGAGGCCATGCTGCTGCCTGCATGGTCTGGTCACTATTCAAAGCCAGCTTTCCCTTTCTTCCTGCTACACTTCATGGCAAGGCTGGGATACTCGGGAGCCTGGTCTCAGTGCCAGCAGTATGTCCAGGTAGAACTTCTCAGTTGCAGCTAGCCAGGGCACCGGAGCCTTGGTACCCCATTAAGTAATCCATTGATTGTACCCCTACGCCTTCAAAGGGGGTGTTCTTCATGAGCCCCTTGCTCTTCCTATCTCTAGAACACCAACACCCACTAATGGAACCCTGACATCACTTGTCACCCAGCTACCACCTGTATCCTTTTAAGGCCCCGATTTTCACCTGAATGTGTTAAAAGCGGCCTCCCCTCCCCCTGCCCCCCCAGCACTCTAGCTTCAAGAAGGGAGTCTATTCGGGGTGCTGAGTGAGGATGGCCTGGCCGGCTTTCTCTTCTCAAAGGCACCACACTTCGGGAGGCGCACGAAGAGGATCCAGGTAGCCCAATACTTTGTTTATTTCCATCTGGGGTGAGCTGTGGAAGGCGGGTTGGGGGAGGGGTGTGCTGCTCTGCGAAAAGGAAGCTTGAGCAGGAAGTAAGTGTGAACAGGAAGTGTGTGTTCTGGCGACACAGTGACTGGAGGACACGCTGGAAGAGACAGGACTCGGGCTGTCAACACTGTGAGCACCCTTTATGGAAGCGGATTTATTTGTGTTTTTAGAGAACATGGGAAAAGCTGCAACAGGTTGCTGCAATGCTGAGTCCCACTTTAAGTGACACTGTCACAGACTTCAGGAAGCAGAGCAATGGAATGCAGACATAGGAGTTGCCTAAGATGATCCCCCTTCGTGAGTATGCACAGCACAGCACAGCACAGCACGGCGGCAGCCACTCCTAGAAGTGTCTTTGCTCCTGGTAGATGTCAAGTGAATAGACCACCAACCTGTGTACGGAACCAATGTGCCCATGCTGGCCTTGTGTGCAAGGAAGGGATTTGGGTCGGACCATGGCAAAAAAGGCAGATGGCTATGAGGAATTAAACTCACAATTCTTTGTGTCTCAGAACATTTTACTGGCAACACTGACTGTATCAAACAGACACTCCTGGGAATGGTGGACTCTCTTCCTATCCCCAAAGAAGCATAACAGGAAACAGACACACAACAGAGGAAGATACTGTTTGCCACGGGATCAGCACAGCCTTGTGGGGGTGAATGCCTGCGCCAGGTGAGAGGTGCAAGGTGCCCTTGGCTGTATTCCCCAGGGGTTGGTCTGTTATGCAATAGGTATTTACAGGAGGGTTAGACAAAATAGTTAACTACTAAAGGTATCCAAAAGAGGCCTGAGAAAGTCTGGTTAAAATGCATAACCTTGTATTGCTACTGATGGGAGGAGTCGGTTTTATATCTTTTAAAAATAATAAAAAGATTCTGTTAAAAAATATATTTTTTCCAGAAAGATGTTGATTTGAACTCTAAAAAGCAGTGTGGAGTCATCATTTTTCCCTTTTGGATGAAGAGCCTCTACTCTATGGTAGCTCCCTTTCTGGTTTCAAGTCCGTCCTGTCCTGTCTATGATGCCAGGCCATGCAGCTGCCTCTCCCCAGGCTGGAAATCCTACGTGGGAGCAGGCATGGAACATTGGCTAGGCTCTTCCAGCGGTTTGGCCAGCTTGGGGCTCTGAGAACCCAGCCATGGCCCCCAGCTGCTCCTCCAAGGACAGGGTTAGCTAGCTGCCTTTGGTTTAGCCTGGAGGATGCTGCTCCCAAAGGAACTGCCTTTACAGATTCAAATCAGGGTCCTCAGTGTGTGGAAGGAGGTGGCTTAAAACTGTTAGTAATTTTTAAGGCTAAGGCAACATCCGTGGTCATTTGTATATCTTAATTTGATGCAAATAGCCATAATCTAAAATAGATCCTGTACAAATCCTCTTGGCTGGGGGTAAAAGGCATGGAAGGAGGTGGAGATGGGGCGGCACAATGGCAACGCTGCAGGAGCCCTACAGGAAGGGAAATAAAGAGGTCAGCATAACCCGTTTCTTTGGTGAACAGGAAGGAACGGCTCCAGCTCTTACCCACTCTACAAAGGCTGCTGCTCTGCTGTGGAAAAGCACCCTGACTCCGCAGTAGCTTGTCACTTCTAAGACGCATCTACTAGCCTGCAGCTCAGCGTCTCTGTCTAAAGCTGGTAGTAAAAATGTGACCCGCCAGGCAGGACAGCGAGTGGAAGGTGAAGATGCTCTCCTCCCTCGGCGTGGAGACGGGGCTCTGCGATGCCCGCCAGCTTCTCCACTCTGGGGAGTCCCTGGTCCTGCACCTCTACATAAGGAAAGAGCGGCTGCTGTCTGCAGGAAGTGGAGGCCCTCTGCCGTAGGGTCTGCCTCACTGGTACTGCACGTGCAGCCCAGAGCCTCTGCTCTGCAGCCCTGGACCGCAATGTCTATTTCTCAGTGAGAGACAGCTGTAAGACTTGCTGGAGTTCCGCCTCCTCCTCCTGGAGCCTTAGCTCCTGCTCCGCCAGTTCTTTGGCAGACAGCTCCATGGCCAGCTGCAGGTCGCTATCAAATCGGCTGGACTCGCTGAGGCCACTTGGGCACCGGCCCTCCATGTTGGTTAGGAGACTCTCCTGGATGGCCCTAGGATGGAAAGTGGGAGCATCATTTCTATTCTGGAGGTGGTGGCAGCAGCTACATCTTGCCTCCTGAGATGGAGCTGCTGGGCCTCCATGACCCAGCATCACCCAGTACAAGGCTATGAATGGAACTTGGTCTGTCTGAAAACAAAGCTGAGGTTTTTGACCTACAGTGCTCACAGATGCCTACCATATAGGAAAGGGGAGGAATGACCATTGTTTCCCCGAAGGGGATTTCCAGTCATTTCCATCTCTCTTTTCCGCCATCTTTAACACTAAATGTCCTTGCCCAGACAGACCTGCAGTGACACAGTCACAGGAGACCAGGCCAATCAGAAAACATTTACCTGATGCTTTGCTACGAGCATCCCTAACCTGTGCTCCAGCCAGCACTCAGTGCCCCTTGATCAGTTCACAGCTGGTTTAATGAGGGTTCATAATGCAAGAAGGCAGGAGAGCTGACTCTTAAAACCTCCTGCTGAGCACAAGCCACGAAGATGCCCCTGTATCAAGAGTCCGTGACAACCTAGGTGTGACAAGAAGTGAAGCGTGAGAAGCCCCATCAATTACCTCTCATACTGGGCTTCATAGCTGTGTGTGTGGCTGACCCCTCCATTGGAAGCTGGTCCTGAAAGGTCCTGGCAAAGACAAACGGTGGGTATAAACACCCCATAGAAGAAAGAGTTGCCAAACGACAAGGAAATGAACGCAGTGAGAACAAGACTCAGTGTTTACAGCTTGTTGTTGACAGTGACTATAACATGCAGTACTTACACCTTGCTGCTCACGGTGACTGTCAGGATATACACTAACTCAACACCCTGGATTCAAGGCCACCACCTCCTCAGACTTTACATAGTTCCAGTCTAGTAAGAACTAGTAGCCTCAGGCAACATTCAAACACCAAGACAGGACATGCTTTCAAGACAAACTAAGTCGATATAGTTGCTATCTGTTGCCCTAGACTCTGGCCATTGCCCTCAAAACTTACAGTTACCACAGTTTTCATAGCTATCCAGAGAGCAAGCAGAAGCTCGTTTGTACTTAGAGGAAGCACTGACAGCTTTGTGAGGGGTTGGATCTTCTCCAAGGAACTTCCCAAGAGCAGGTAGCCTGGCTGCCAAAAAGTAGATACCACCCCGCAATGAGGGCTGGAAAGATGGCTCAGTGGTTAAGAGCACTGGCTGCTTTTCCAGAGCCCAGGTTGGTTCCCAGCAACCATGTGGCAGCTCACAACCACCTCTAACTCCAGCTCAGAGAATCTGATACTCTTCTGGCCTCATCAGGCACCAGGCACAGACATATATGCATTTGTTTTAATTAATGAAAAAAAGGATGAATCTGGAATGGGTCTGTGATGGCAGTGGGCAAGTAAGGAAGGGCGTGGGGCTTGAATTGCTCAAGCAAGCCCCAGAAAGCCTTGGCTTGAGGACACTGTGCTCACAGCTCAGAGGTTCCAGCACAGCAGGAGCTATGTCACCCAAGAATCCCCAGCATATTCTGCCAATTCCTGCTGGAAGGACCATGGGAAGAAAGAAGAAACCAATGACCAACAGATGGACAACAAAAACCCAGGACATACGGCCATTGCAGACCACATGACCCTGCCTTAGAGGAAAAGGCAGTGCTGACACTCTGGGGTTTCCTTTTTCTCTGTCCCCATGTTGATGCTGACCTCTGCCCAAGCTAGGGGCAGCTGACAGCAGAGATCTCACACTAGGAATGGATGAGCAACAGTCCTGCAATAGCCCCTGAAACCATGGGGTGGGAGGCACAGCAGCAGCAGATGGGGATGGTGTCTGCAATACCCAGGCTGCTTCAAGCAGTCAAGGTCCAGAGCAATGAGGCTTAAACCCCTAGTGCTCTTTCCCTAGCTCTGATTTTGCTTGATAAGCAGGCAGAGTTTAAGGAGATTCCTTAAAATGGGAAAACCTCAAGCCTGGGCTACCATTCTCTCACACCACTGACTAAGCCGGGCACAAGATGACTGCTTTGCAGATCAAGATCCACAGAACTTAACAAATGTAAGTGCCAGAGCTAGAAGACTGTAAAGCACACCTGGAGAATGGCACAACACCGGCAAACTTGATGGAAGTCTGTCTGAAGACACCGTACAAACGATGCCAACAGGGGCGATGGAGCTGGGTCTCTTACATAGCAAGCTTTATGAAATGACCAGCACAAAACGCTGTCAACACTTCCCCAGGGGTGGGGGTGGGGATTAGGTATCAGCCCCACCCCGGCTGACATCCCACCTGGCTCCTGCTGGACTCCAGCAGGCTCTGCTGGATGGCAAACTGCATGATCTCATAGTCCTCGTCTTGCAGGTGCACGTTTCTGCCATTGTCTTGAATGTGATAGGATTCAGGGATTTCAAATACAGACTGATCAACCTCGAAGTTCGTGGCCTCGGAAACTGAAATACAAAGGTCCAGGATCAACATTCATTACAATCCATTCAGACAAGTTGCTTCTTTGAGAGTTGTTTGTTGTTGTTGTTCTGGTTTTTTGTTTTGTTTTGTTTTGTTTTTGGAGACAGTGTTTGTGTAACCCAGGCTGGCCTAAAATTCAAAGCATAGCCCAGGCTGGCTCAAACTCATAATTCTCCCCTCTATCTACAGTGTCTTATTGTATTTCTTATGCAAAGCCCCTCCTGCCCCGCCTCCCCACACTGAGGCAGGCATAAGCAGCTGCACTCAGCCTGAAAACATTTCAAATTAAAAAGAATGAAACCAGTAACAAAGAACCCAAGAGCTGGGCGGGGAGGGGGGGGAGGGCTGAGGGGGTGGGGGGCGGGGAGGCTCCTGGCTCCACCCCCAGTGCTACAGGGCTACAGCTAAGGGGGATCAGACAATAAAAGGTAAGACAAAGAAGCCATGATAAAAGTCATCACCCTCAGTTTGCTACTGGAGACTTTAAAGGGATAATAATTGTGATAGTCAAATTCACCACAACACGACTTTTTGTTCTTTGATTTTCTTTGGTGGGAAATTCACATATGATTGTAAGGAAGGAAAGGGAGTGGACTGTAAAGGAGAGAGATGTGGCCTCCTGAGCATGGCCAGAGCACACCAGTCCATGCTGTATTCCTCTTAAACCCCCTCTTCTGAAACGCAGGTCTGCCTCATTTCAGAATGTTTAGGATCCAAACCATGATTCCAAAGTCCCGGCTTCCGGTTCTACCTGCATCGGCCTGGGTCCCTTCCACACTCTGGCTCTCTTCAGCAGTACTACAGCCATTGACATTTCCAAATGTAATCCGTGCGTTTAAAACGTGGAACAAGGGGATTTCTGATCAACAAAAGCTTTTATTAGTAAGTGTCACTGAGAAAAGCAATCATTTGATAATACTACGCAGAACATGCTTTCAGTCCCCACAGCAGCGCACCTCCCACCTGGAGTCCACAGACGGGAAACACAGAGTCAGACAAGGTGAGGTAAGTGGTCAAGACAGGAGTCAAGTGTCACAAGTACTCAACTATCCAAAACCCAAACAGCACTGTCTAAGCTACGCCAACACCTAAAGCATGTCTATACATCAAAAGATCTTCCTGTCAAATGCCTTCATTCAACAGTTATCTAGGGGTCGGGGTGAGCGGTTAGGGTATGTGGATGATTAAAAGTGTGCATGCACTCAAGCGCGCACAAATACACACATACACACACACACACACACACACACACACACACACAC